>MU783397.1:25113-48046 GCA_026770625.1 Nicotiana glauca
TCTATATTATACATACTACATATATTTATATATTCATATATAATAGCAATTTATATATATACATACATATATCGTTTACAAGAAATTGTATTAAACAAAAAAAATTTAAAAAAAAGCCCGAAAATTAAAAAACCCATTAGGCCCGCTAAGCCCACGAGCCCGGCCTGCTAAGCCCACGAGCCCGGCCCGCTAAGCCCAGGACCACAGTATGCTTAGGCCCGTCATGGGCCGGTTCAACCCCCCAGGCCCACCAAGCCCGGGACCGCCAGAGCCCAGGCCCAGGACCGCGAAGACCGACCCGTCAGGCCCGTTTAGGCCCAGGCCCGGCCCACCAAGCAGCCTTAGGTCATATGGAGCTGCTCCGATGGTTTTGTCAGATTATAGTGGCCGGATGATATGGGGTCATATGGGGTCATACCACAACTCTATTTTCATCCTTTTTTTTGTTCTTGGGGGGAGAGTATTTCACATGAAAAATGATGGAGGAGAAGAAAAAAAGATGCTGGAGAAGGTTTCAGACCCAACTTCGGCCAGATTCCGGCAGACTTTTTGCTTTCTTGCTTCGACTTCTATGGCTTTTGACAGTGTCTCGATCTTCTTAGTTAGTGATTCCATAAGTTTTTTTTTCGGACCGAATTTCGTGTATTCGGATATGTGTTTTTTTAATTGAGTAAATAAGTGATTTGACAGCTGACATGGAAAAAATGGAATGGGTTAGCTGCCACATTGGCCATCCGTTAGGATTAGGGGCATTTTCATCAAGTTTGTTAACAATAGGGTGGATTTTGGACGTAAAGTGAAATATAGGACAAACGTGTACTATTTACATAGTACATGGATAATAATGGTCTTTTTCCTTTTAAAATAACCGCATTTGCATCCGTCAATTAGCCACACAAGTTGATATTTAGCTGGGCTGGGGCTCGAGAGCGATCTTAGATTCCTCAGTCTCAAATTGTTTAACATTATTTATTTTTCTGAGATAAAATCACATGTATCTACGTGCTGGAAACTAATAATACCCGGTAGCCACAAATTAGACCTCAAAATTTATTGCTCAAAAGTCAAAACCAGTTATATTAGATAGCCGCTGAACCCCAAAATCCAGCGGGAGATTCTAACTCCCCCATGCAAATGACCCTCCACAAATTGACGGGGCATTTCATATATACTCATTTTTGGGATTACCATTAAAGTTATATTTGCATTTGCAAAGTGTACCGATTCGGATTTGAAGTAGTTCAATCTCTTCAGTGTAATTTCAGAAATCAAATCGGAAGTTCTTCTTCTATATTTCAAATACAACTTTAAGAATTTGAATCCTGAGTAGTTCAATATTTTCAATGCAACTTCATATTCAAATTTTAAGTTTTGAAACATAAACTTGTTACTCGAATTTCAACAATCCAACACATGATTTACCGCCCAAATCTAATTCAAATAAGCTCAAATTTGAAACATAGCTTTCAAATATTATACGGAACAAACCCCAATCATCAAATTATTAAAACAAACAATAAATTTAACGAACTCATTTTGCAACTAAGAAGAAGAAGAACAAACCCTAAGCACAAAGAAGAAGAAAACAACATCGAAAAAGAGAAAAATGTATGTATAAGAAGTTACCAAAAAATGGATATCAGCTAAATTTTATTTTTAAAAAGTGAGTACACATTCCATAGGTGGTATAAAACTGGGCGCTACATAAAATCTTTACCATATTGACCCACCATCTCTATCTTCCTCCAATTTTTGTCCAGTCAGCCACTGACAAACTTTAGAGCTGCTCCCTTCACAGAAACTAAATCAATCCTCAACAATCAGGGAAACACTAGTCTACAGATACCTACCAACAAACCTTCAGCCAACCACCACTGAAAACTCCACAAACACGCAAAGTAGTCCCTTATTATAAATTTTGTAGTGTTTATACGTTCTACACTCACTATATAGATTAATTATGCACTTTTCTGTTTCCACCAATGTTGTATATTAAATGTATACATTGTATATCAAGAGTATACTTACCGAATATGCACTGAGTATATAATTATCATACTAAGGATACAGATGGAAATACTGTCTTTCCCCTCAACACCAAAGTTTGAATAATGAATCCACATCTTCGTGATACTTTAAGGGTGTTCAAAATCGAATCGAAATCGAAAATTGAACCGCAAAAGTGATTTAATGGTTTATTAGTATCAGATTATCAGTTTAACGGATGGGAAATGGACTAAATTTTATTATTAATGGCTTATCGGTTTGGGCGCATTATTCAATATATATATATATATATATATATATATATATATCCCTTCCATAGTTCCACTTATCCACCGTTTTGAAGAATTTCCATTCTTTTTTGTTGCTCAAACCTATAACATGCCAACAATCTCCTTCTTCGCATGTTATACATATATAGGTAAATGGGATCCTAAGACCATCTCCAATGTTACTCTATTTCTTGCACCAAATTCAAATTTGGTGCAAGAAATAGTATTGTTTTGCTCTAATGCAACACTATTTCTTGCACTATTATAGAGCATGAATAGTGTTGCACCAAATATTCATCACTCTATATTTGGTATATTAATATTTTATTCAATCTTTTTATTTTTAAAATTTTAATTTATCATATATTGGGTATATAATTAATTTTTATATTAAGATCTTTATAATTTTAATTTTATATCCTATTTTTTGATATATTAATTTTTGTATATATTATATTTATAAAATTATAAGTTAATTTTATTATTATAATAATTGTATAAAAAGAAATATAACTATTATTTAGAAATAAAAAATGCAAATATAAGATATCTAATGTTGCTAAAATTGAAAATAAAAACTAAAATTAAATTTAACTATGATGTAATATTTATTTAATTATCTTTTATCAATGATTTCACTTTTAGTTAATTTATTCTTTAAAATAATTTTGTAATAAATAATTATATAAGTGGTGAATGTGAATTATATATAATGAATATGGAAAAAAGAAAAAAGAAAAAAGAAAGTATTAGTTTGAAGGAAAAAAATAAAAAGTAAATAGAAGATAATAATATAATATAGAAGAGAGAGAAGATTTGGTGTAAAAAATGGTGTAATGGTTGGAGTAAATTTGGTGTTACACCATTTTAGTGTGAAATTTGGTGCAAAAAATAGTGCTAGCGTTAGAGATGGCCTAATGCCACCAGATGGACCGGATTGTTGGCCAAAAGAAGATAGTAACAAGCAATGGCTTGTGTTCTAAGACCATCAAAGGTAACCGTGAAAAATGGTGGGAATAAATGCAAAGTAAACTGGCTTTTTGCTGGTATTTACTAGTAACAGTGTAACACGAAGGACCAAAATAGGCCACTGTACTACATATTCAACTAGGCCGATAAATCGCCTGATAACTGCCCGATAATAGCTAAATCAATACCAATCTGCCCGATATCTTATCAGGTAGCTTGCAGATTAATACATTTAGAAGCCAATAATAGATAAGCCGAACAGTTAAGAATAAATAACTTCCTGATCCGCCTGATAAGTAACCCTATGTGATAGTACATGGATCTTTTTGAAATCCAAGATTGTGATGACCCGGCCAGTCGTTCTCATGAGTTACCTCTACGTTTCCCCCATTTCTACTTCTTATTGCTTTGTTTAAAGGTATTATATGTGATCGGGTTAGTTGACTTGGGTTCGAAAAGGTTTTGAGAAGGTTTGAGATACTTAGTCTCTTTTGAGGAAGCCTAAGTTGGAAAAGTCAATTGGAAATGTGAGTTACGATGGTTCGTATAGCTTCGAGAGGTGATTTGGGACTTAGGAGCATGATCGAAATGTGTTTTGGAGGTCTGGAGTAGATTTAGGATTAAATTGGCAAAATTGGTATTTTGGTATTTTCTGGTTGATAGGTGAGATTTTGATTTAGCGGTCGGAATGGAATTCCGGGAGTTGTAGTAGTTCCGTTGTATCATTTGGGATGTGTGTGCAAAATTTCAGGTCATTCGGACATGGTTTGATTGGATTTTTGACCAAAAGCGTAATTCAGAAGATTTTGGAAACTTAGGCTTGAATCCGATGTATTTTGGTTGATTCGATATCGTTTGGGGTGTTTTGGTTGATTCGATATTGTTTGGGGTGTTTTGAAGATTGGTACAAGTTTGAGTAGTGGTATATGATATGTTTGTGATTTTGGTTGAGGTCCCGAGGGTCTCGAGGTGATTTTGGATGGTTGACGGAAAGAATGGAAGTTTGGAATGGCAGCTGAAGTTGAAATCTACTGTCATAACCGCATCTGCGTTTAGGTGGCTGCAAGAGCGACCCCTGCAGATGCGGAAAAGAGTCGCAGAAGCGGAAGCTGGTGAAGTTGGTAGGAATCACTGAAGCAGTAGAAGAATCGCACCTGCGATGGCGCAGGTGCGGGCTATGCATCGCATATACGGAGTCTGAGTGGTTTTAGTGAAAACCACAGAAGTGGTTCAAGGACCACAAAAATGATACCGCAGAAGCGGGATTTTGGCCGCAGATGCGAAATCCATGGGCCAGAAGGTATAAATTATTTCCTTCGCGATTTTTAGCTATTCCTCCATTGCTAAGTTGGTTTTTGGAGCTTTTTGGGCGATTTGAAGAAGGATTTCAAGGGGGTTTAATTGAGGTAAGGATTTTGGACCTAAAACTCGTTCGTATGGTATTATTTCACGGATTAGGGCTGTAATTAATGGAATTTAAGGGTTGAAATTAGGGAAACTAGGGCTTGGTATTGGAGACCTAGACTTGAGGATTTGAGGTGCCATTTGTGGTCGAATTTTGGGACTTTTGACATGTATGAATTCGTGGGAAGATAAGGAATCTATTGATATAAATTTTATTGAATTTTGAGACGTGGGTCCAAGGGTCGGGTTTTGGTAATTTCGGGATTTATGTTGTAAATTGATTATTTTTGCTTGGGCTTCATTCCCTTAGCATATTGACATTGTGAGTCTGATTTTGGATAGATTCGGCGCGAGCGGAGGCCGATTCGAGGGGCAAAGGCAATGTCGGCTAGGGTTTGCACCGGTTCGAGGTGAGTAATGATTGTAAATGTTATCTTGAGGGTATAAAACCCCTGATTGCACATCGTTGTGCTATATTGAGGTGATGCACATGCTAGATGATAAGCGTGGGGTCATGCATTGTTGGGGATTGTGACTTAATCCGTCCCGAATGACTATTTTACCGCATATTTGACTGAAAACTGTTTGCTATCATCATGTTTTGGGCTGAATGCCATGTTTGGGCCTCGTGCCAACTATTTGAACCCTTAGGGATTTTTATTGATATTTTCTCACTTTTTGGACTTCATACTTGAACACAGTCATGCTATGTTCTACTATTTTCATAACTCAGCCATGTTTACTCTACTTTAACACTTAAATGATATTTTGGATTGAGCACCATGTTTTACTGTTGCCCGAGTGGTTGTGAGATTCTGACTAAGTAAGGCCGGGGGCCTATGTTGTGAAGAAACACTGATTATGATTATGAGGCCAAGGGCCTGAGATTTGTTCGCCACAAGGTGGCTTGTTGATATGAGGCCGAGAGCCTAGTGATGATGCCACGAGATGGCTTGATATTGCGCTTGGGCCGTAAGGGGCCCCTCCAGGAGTCTGCACACCTCCCAGTGAGTGCGGGTACCTATTATGATCTGAGATAGAGCCTGAGGGGATGGTATTGTTCCATGTGATGCCTGAGGGGCTAGTTCTTTTGGTATTGTCCCCGAGGGGTGGTTCTTTATGTGTTTACCTTTTCTAGTTGCCTGTCTTTTACTTGCTTAACTGTTTAAAAAGGGATTTTAAGAGACTTAAATTGAGCTAAAGTGACTTTGCATAATTTCACTGTTTCATGACTTTTTATTGGCTTTTACTGCTTCCTTATAGACTGTGATGTGCCTTACGTGATTTCTTCTTAGTCTTTATTCATGATTATTACTCACTGAGTTGGAGTGCTCACTTTACTCCCTATACCCCGTGTGCAGATTCAGACGCTGCTGATCTTGCTTGTGAGGGTTGAGAGCTCTCGATAGATTTCGGAGTTCACGAGGTAGCTACTTGGCGTTCGCAGCCCCGTGCTTCTCCCCCTTTTATCTCATTTCCTTTATCTTGTTAGTGATTCTGTAATAGCTTTGTAGACTCTTCAGGCTTGTAGTATATTGTTAGATGCTCATGAATGGTGACACCCCAGTATCGGGCTGTGTTGGTTTTGTTTTTCGCAAATTGTACTGTTCACTACTTAGTTTGGGATTTTATCATGTTTAAGACTTAATATTTATTATCTTAATTGCTTAAAAATCAAAATAGGAATGTGTCGGCTGGCCTTGTCTTCATGAGAGGTGGCATCACGATCAGGTCCGGGTTTAGGGTCGTGATAAGTTGGTATCAGAGCCTAGGTTACATAGGTCTCATGGGTCATGATCTGATTCAGTAGAGTCTCACGGATCGGTACGGAGACGTCTCTATTTATCCTCGAGAGGCTACATAACCTTTAGAAAAACTTCATATTCTTGAAATTCTTGTTGTGTGAATTTGTTGATCCGAGTACTAAACTTATATTATTCTATTCTCTCACAGATGGTGAGGACACGCACTACCAATCAGGATGGACGACCACCGGTACCACCAGCTGTGGCCACTAGAGGCCGAGGAAGCGGTTGTGGTCGTGGTAAGAGCAAAGGGGTGGCCCGCACAGCAGCTAGGGCAGCACCTGCAGATCCACTAGCCGCGCCAGTTCAGGATCAGGCCCTAATTATGGATGCTCCAGCAGCACCAACAGCACCAGCTCAGGCATTAGTTGTGTCTATTGTGATTCCGGGTCTTCAGAAGGCCTTGGCTCAGATTCTATCAATTTACACTGGCCTAGCTCAGGCAATCTCAGTTACTACAGCCACAACTACTTCTCAGGTCGGGGGAGGCTCTCAGACTCCCGCCGCTCGCACACCTAAGAAGGATGTGCAGGGACTTCAGATACCGGGGGCGCATCCTTCCCAGTCGGTTGTAGCTGCTCAGGACTATGTAGTTTCTGCTATGCTAGAGGACGAGCAACGTAGGTTGGAGAGTTTTGGTAGACTTCAGCCTTCGAGTTTCAGTGCTGCAGAGGGCGAGGATGCCCAGGGTTTCTTTGATGTGGTAGAGGATGCTTCATACATCGGGTATTCTGGAGACCAACGGGGTCGCTTTCACTACTTATCAGTTTTCTAGAGTTGCCTTCACTTGGTGGGAGGCTTTTGAGAGGCGTAGGCCTGTTGGTTTAGCACCCCTTACCTAGCAGTAGTTCTCCGTTCTCTTTATGGAGAAGTATGTGCCGCAGTCTCGCAGAGAGGAGCTGCACAAGTAGTTTGAGTGGTTGACTAGGGAGAGGGTGACTGGTGCTACCTTTGAGGAGGTTGTAGACATTTCTCGAGAGATTGAGTCAGTTCGTCACCAGGAGCGAGAGGAGAGGGAAGCAAAGAGGCCTCGAGGATCTAGTAGTTATGGTGGTTCTCCTTTGAGAGGTCAGTTTTAGCACGACAGAGGCCGTCCATTCAGTCATGCTCAGCTAGTTCGCCCAGGTTATCGTGGGGCGTCATCGGGTTATGGTTTTCACAGTTCTCATCGGGTCCAGTCATCACTTAGTGCCCTTCCATCGCAGAGTTCGTCCTGTGCTCCTTCAGTTTAGGGCTCTTCTATGCCAGGTGCATCTGCTAGTCACTCCGGTGTGAGGGGTTCCCTTCAGTCCACTTCTCCAGCACCTAGGAGTTGTTATGAGTGTATAGAGATGGGTCATATGTGGAGTCAGTGTCCTCATTTTCTTGCAGGTTCATCTCAGCAGAGGAGTCAGCCATCAATTTCAGCACCAATTACTTCACTACCACCGGCCCAGCCAGCTAGAGGTGGAGGCTGTCAGCTAGGGGTCGCCCTAGAGGGGGAGATCGATCAGGTGGAAGTCAGACCCGTTTCTATGTACTTCCAGCTAGACCCGATGCTATTGCTTCCGATGCTGTTATTATAGGTATTGTCTTACTCTGCCACAAAGATGCTCTGTATCATTTGATCCCGGTTCCACCTTTCTTATGTGTTCATGTATCAACCCCGGTGGGCCATACTGTTGTTGTAGACAGTGTGTACTGGTCGTGTGTGGTGACTATTGGGGGTCTGGATACCCGAGTGGATATTTTATTATTGTGTATGGTGGATTTTGATGTTATTTCGGACATGGATTGGCTATCTCCGTGTCGTGCTATTCTGGACTGTCATGCTAAGACAGTGATAATGGCTATACTGGGTGTGCACGAATTGAGCGGCGAAATGTGACTGATTATGCTCCCAATAGGGTAATCTCATTCTTGAAGCCCCAGCGTATGGTTAGGAAGGGTTGTCTTTCGTATCTAGTATTTGTAAGGGATATCAGTGTAGAGACTCCCAGTATTGATTCTGTTCCAGTTGTGAGGGATTTCCCCGATGTGTTTCTTGCAGACCTGTCGGGCATGCCATCGGACAGGGATATTGATTTTGGTATTGATTTGGTGCTAGGCACTCAGCCCATCTCTATTTCGCTGTATCGTATGACACCAACGAAGTTGAATGAGTTAAAGGAGCAGCTTCAGGAACTCCTTGATAAGGGGTTCATCCGACCTAGTGTGTCACCTTGGAGTGCATCAGTTCTATTTGTGAAGAAGAAGGATATCACTATGAGGATGTGCATTGATTATAGGCAATTGAACAAAGTAACAGTTAAGAACAAGTATCCGTTTCCTCGCATCGATGATTTATTCGACTAGCTTTAGGGAGCGAGAGTGTTCTCCAAGATTTATCTCTGTTCGAGTTATCACCAATTGAAGATCAGGGACTCGGATATTCTTAAGATAGCTTTCAGGACCCGATATGGTCATTATGAGTTCTTGGTGATGTCTTTTGGGCTGACCAATGCCCCAGCATCGTTCATGCATTTGATCAACAGTGTATTCCAGCCTCATCTAGACTCGTTTTTCATAGTCTTCATTAGTGATATTCTGGTGTATTAGCATAGTTAGGAGGAGCACGCAGAGCATTTGAGAGTTGTGTTGCAGAGACTGAGGGAGGAGAAACTTTATGCAAAATTCTCCAAGTGTGAGTTTTGGCTCAGTTCAGTGGCTTTCTTGGGGCATGTGGTGTCCAACGAGGGTATTTAGGTTGATCCAAAGAAGATAGAGGCGGTTCAGAGTTGGCCCAGATCATGCTCAGCCACAGAGATTCGTAGCCTTCTTGGTTTGGTAGGTTATTATCGCCGATTTGTTCAAGGATTCTCATCTGTCGCATCGCCCTTGACCAAGTTGAATCAGAATGGTGCTTCATTTGTATGGTCGGATGAGTGTGAGGAGAGCTTTCAGAAGCTCAAGATAGCCTTAACCATGGCTTTAGTGTTAGTTTTTCCATCAGCTTCAGGTTCATATACCGTGTATTGTGATGCTTCGAGAGTTGGTATTGGTTATGTATTGATGCAGGAGAGTGAGTTACTACTTATTCTTCTCGTCAGTTGAAGCCTCATGAGAAGAACTACCCCATTCATGATTTAGAATTGGCTGTCATAGTTCACGCGTTGAAGATTTGGAGGCATTATCTGTATGGTGTGTCATGTGAGGTGTGTACTGATTATCCTAGCCTCCAACACTTGTTCAAGTAGAAAGATCTCAATTTGAGGAAGCCGAGATGGTTGGAGTTGCTAAAGGATTATGATATCACTATATTGTATATCCGGGAAAAGCCAATGTGGTGGCCGATGATTTGAGCCGAAAGGCGGTGAGTATGGGGAGTTTCGCATATATTCCAATTGGGGAGAGACATCTTATAGTTGATGTTCAGGCCTTGTACAATCGGTTCATGCGGTTAGATATTTTGGAGCCCAGACGGGTATTGGCTTGTGTGATTTTTCGGTCTTCCTTATATGATCGCATTAGAGAGCGCCAGTATGATGATCCGCATTTTCTTGTCCTTAAGGATAGAGTTCAGCATGATGATGCCAGAGATGTGACTATTGGTGATGATGGGGTGTTACGGATGCAGGGCCGGATATGTGTGCCCAATGTGGATGGGCTTCGGGAGTTAATTCTGGAGGAGGCCCATAGCTCGTGGTATTCCGTTTATCTGGGTGCCGCGAACATGTATCAGGATTTGAGGCAGCATTATTGGTGGAGGAGAATGAAGAAAGACATTATGGGGTTTGTGGCTTGGTGTCTTAATTGTCAGCAGGTGAAATATGAGCATTAGAGATCGGGTGGCTTGCTTCAGCGGATGGATATTCCAGAGTGGAAGTAGGATCGGATCACTATGGACTTTGTAGTTAGATTTCCACAGACTTTGAAGAAGTTCGATGCTATTTGGGTGATTATGGATCGGCTGACCAAGTTTGCGCACTTTATTCCTATATGTACTACCTATTATTCAGAGGGTTGGCAGAGATCTATATCCGGGAGATTATTCGTTTGAATGGTGTCCCACTTTCCTTCATTTCAGATAGGGGCACTCAGTTCACTTCATACTTTTGGAGGTCTGTGCAGCGAGAATTGTGTACTCATGTTGAGTTGAGCACAACTTTTCACCCTCAGACGGACGGACAATCTGAGCGCATTATTCAGATATTGGAGGACATGTTGCGTGCTTGTGTCATTGATTTTGGAGGGACATGGGATAATTTTCTACCGCTTGCAGAGTTTGCTTATAACAATAGCTACCGGTCAAGTATTCAGATGGATCCATATGAGGCTTTGTATGAGAGGCGGTATAGATCTCCAGTTGGTTGGTTTGAGCCGGGTGAGGCTAGCTATTGGGGACAGACTTAGTGCAGGACGTTTTAGAAAAGGTGAAGGTAATTTAGGAGAGGCTTCGTTCAGCGCAGTCGAGACAAAAGAGTTATACTGACAGGAAGGTTCGGGATGTGTCCTACATGGTTGGCAAGAAGGTTCTGTTGAAGGTTTCACCCATGAAGGGTGTTATGAGATTTGTGAAGAAGGGTAAATTGAGTCCTCGGTTCAATCGGCCTTTTGAGGTGCTTCGAAGGAATATTGGGGAGGTGGCTTATGAGCTTGCTTTGCCACCCAACTTATCGAGTGTGCATCTGGTATTTCATATTTCTATGCTCTAAAAGTATAATGGGGATCCGTCTCATATTTTGGATTTCAGCACGGTTCAGTTAGATGATAATTTGTGTTTACGGTGAAAACGGTAACGACAATTGAATTTGTAAGTGGGATTCTAAAAATACATGATCTATTCCCGAGCTAGTACTCTATAGAAATTGATGCTAATAATATGGAATTTAACGATGGAACGCGAGTTAAAACAAAATAATAATCGAACCGAAAGGGCCTGCTGCCCGGGTATAGGTCTGGTCGATAGGGGACCTTGGGGTCGACTTCAGGGTCGGATTCGAGCTATCGGGGATAGTCGAGGATGGGATAATAGTTGAACATATTGTTAAACGAGGCTCTTTATAGACAAAACTACGTTATATGATGAAAAACTAGTATAAAAGCGATGGATATTGAGGTGACCTCAGGCCAGTGAGAGCGAATAAGTTTAGAAAGAAAAGAGAGAGAGAGAGAGAGAGAGAGATATTATTGCACTTGTGGAGAAATGGAGCAACATCAGTCCTTATACAAAGTAATGGGGATCCCCTTCATATATGAGGGGAATTCGTTAAGGTACAGAATGGGTTAATTATAAATATATGGAGATAGGATGGCTAGACATGACATCTCAAAAATAGGCCCCGGATTGATTAACCATGTCAGGTTAAGCCGAGTGCCTTGGGAACTCCCCTTCCCACAGGTCATAGCTTGCTGTACTTATCAGAATATAATATTCTTTGGACCGATATATATATATATATATATATATATATATATATATATCCTCGAGGTTGAGTCTCAACCTTGACTTCGAGCTTCGAGGGGGATGACCGCGAGATGGTTCTATGACAGGGGGAATCAGGCCCCCGGATTCGCCGTATACAGATAGTCTCCGCGTTTTTTAGAGTGAAGGCGACGAGAAATGATAAGAAACAGTTCTGAACCCATGCTTCCTCTGACGTTCTTGCGAACAGATACAAGGTATTAAGGTGAATTACATGCACCGTTCCTGCAGATTTCGGCATTGACTGCAACGGTTGGGTTCCTTCAATATACCCAGGATGCTTTTATAAATAATTGTCTCTTCTTTTTTAGATTTCATTTTGTGTCCAAAAACCCTTAGTGAGGTTTGTTTCCCCTCGTTCTCACTTCTTCTCAGGAACTCACCCCCTTTTTCTTCTTTCCCCAGATTTCCCCAAGGATGACGAATATTACAACTTCTGCTTCCCAGGAGGCTGGGGGCTCATCCTCTTTATTTTTATCTTGGGGTGAAGTGGCTATTCCCCTCATGCTGAGGAGTGCGTTCCGGGACCTTTTGTGATGACCTCTGATTTTAGGGTCGAGAGACCCTCCTCGAAGTCAAGCCACCGTGAGCTCGTGACTCGGTATATTAGTTCTATAACGGACATCAAAAGAGTGAAGGCAAACTACTGTTTGGGAGATTTTGTGCTTGTGGAGATCCCCGCCCGGGATAAAGATATTACGGCTCATAAAGCCGGCTTTCTGAGTGTGTATACCTATCCATTCTCTTTGGGGTCGGTAGGGCCATCCTTGCCCCTGTGATTCTTGACTTCTGCCGGAGTTACCAGGTGACCCTAGGTCAAGTCCACCCTTCGTTCTGGTGCGTGGTTTATATGATCAGGCATTACTTGAGCATGATCGAGTGAATGCCCTTCACCCTAAACCATTTGATCCGGATGTATAACTGTCGCCTGCTTCGTGGAGGTTTAATTAAGCTTCGTTGTCAAGCTTCGAGGTCCCTCTTTTCCCTAACCGAGGA
Source organism: Nicotiana glauca (assembly GCA_026770625.1). Classification (NCBI taxonomy): domain Eukaryota; kingdom Viridiplantae; phylum Streptophyta; class Magnoliopsida; order Solanales; family Solanaceae; genus Nicotiana; species Nicotiana glauca. Next base: position 38,007 of record MU783397.1, read on the forward strand.
ATTTGGGGATGATGCATGGTTAAGCCGATTCATCCGAGTGAGGACATCTGATATGATTCCAGCGGAAAAGATGCCATTCCCTGAGAAATGGAATGCTGGGCGTAACTAGACGTGGTGCCCTTGCCTTTTTTTGTAACTTTTCTTCGTGCATATGACTCTGCCTTCTTTGTCCTTTCAGCCGCAATGATCTACCCCAGTGCAGTGCCATACCTTCAGGGTTAGGTCGGTCGTTTGCACTCAATTTGCTCGTATATCGACCAAGTGTGGTGGGATTTATACCAAGCTCGATAGGAGGCCGGAGGCTCTGGTAAGCGGGGAGTCTTGATGCATCCATGCTTTCTGACGTAGCTTGGTATTAGTAGTTTTCTCTATTCCAAGCATTTTGACATTTGTATCTATGCAGGTCGGGGAGGAGCCCTACTGGTAAGAGAGGCGCCGTCTGTGGGAGGGGACACTCAAATGCATGACGAGGAGAAGAAGAGGCAGGAGAACCTACCTTTTGAGTTGCCAGATCCCAAGAGGGTCAGAGTGGAGGATTCTAAGGTTGACCCTTTAGCTCCAGTATCCGGGGCGATGTGAAATTCTCGTGCTGAAGGTGAGGGGGAAAGTAGTTTCTCGGCATCCTTTGAAGGGCGTTTGAGGTTGATTGACCATCGGGCCATAGGAATAGATGCTTTCGAATATGAATCCGATGCTAGTGTGGCTCAAATTCGTGGTGGAGAGGCAATTGATGGGGTATCGAACACTAAACTTGAATTGACAGGCGGCCGGAGTTCTCCCCGAATTGGGGCACCCTTGACAATCATTTTGGAGGGACCTCGAGCTGGGTCCCGGGGTGAACAGAAGACTGAGATTTAGGTTAACCCTGTTAGCCCATTGAATATTGTTGATTCCCCAAAGGGGGATATCCTTCATCTTCAGGCATGCAAGAGAAGTCTCGCGAGGAGTTTCTTGGCAGGAGAACTGATCAAAGGTGGAGGCGCAATTGGAAGGCTGACGATCATCCTTGAGGGCAGTTCTGAGGTTGATGCCTTGTCTATTTTTGGCGAGATGGGTAGGCTTTGTGAGTGAGTAACTTCATCTAGTCTTGTTTGCTGCTTTGGCCTGCTCCGCCTTTTACCTTCATAACTTTCTTATGCGGTTTCAGGCTGAGGTGCTTTATAACTAGGCCCTCACCCAGTGTCAGGATAAGGTGAGTCATCGTGAGTGCAAGAAAGCTTTTTTCACCTAACATGTTATCTATCTCTTGCTTTCGCTATCATTTGATCCCTTGTAAATTTTCATCGCTTTTAACTCTTCGGGCTCTGATTTGTGCAGTTTGAGAAGGAAAATGCCCTGCTGAGAGGGGAGCTTCGGGCAAGGGATGCTGAAATCTCCGAGCTTAGCCGGTGCGTAAGCGCGGTATCTTCTGAGAGGAACAACCTCAAAAAGAAAGTTACCTTGATTGAGCGCCAGCTTCAGGGCGTGAGGGAGGATAGAGGCATGTATAAGAGCCTTCATTCTGAGTTAGTGGCTGCATTGCTCCGAATCAAAGTTGAGGCCGAGGCACTTGTATCTTTGCATGAGGGAGGAGTGGTAGTCGTAGATTCCCGCGTTGAGAGGGCATTCGAATGGTCTGGCCCAATTTTACCTCGAACTGTAGGTCATGCTTGGCTGGTTTCTCGAGGGCTGCCCGTTGAGGGCATGTTGGAAGGCAGCTCGAGCGGGGTTAAAAATAGGGGCGGATCCCCGGAGAGGGGGGACGCCGCCGAGAAGGGGCTATCACGGGACCTATAAACATCCAGATGCAACCCTTTGAGGCCGTTGGTTTGGAAATAGATTAGGGTCTGTTGTCTTTTCCCGTTGCTCCCTGTTTGTAGCACTTTTTTAATTTGGCACTTGTATGAGGAGAATCCAGCGACTCTATTTCCCTTTCTATTTTGATTTCACTAATGATTGGCAAAAAAAACCTCAGACCTGTAATATGGACCTGTGGCCCTTTTGGGCTAGCTCGGGAATTTTATTGTGTGGCTGGTTGATGCAGCCTTCGACGTAAACTGTCGTTAGGGATCTTATGCTTTTACCCTTGGTCATTTTGTTGTTTCAGCTATTTTGGGTCCAGTCTTTGAGTCGCGTTGCGATTCAAACTTTCATTGACCCTAAGGTTCTTTTTGGCCTGCACGGGCAAGCAACGATGGCCTTTTGTGCTTAGGGTCGAGATGATTTTACAGGCGCATGGCCTGGAGGCTCACTCGGTCGATCGGCAATGGCATTTGTGCCGTGCCCTAGGGCACGTTGCAGTTTTAACTATTTTGGGTCCAGTCTCCGAGTCACGTTGCGACTCGAGCTTTAATTGACCCTAGTTATTTTCGGACTGGCTATAGTGCCTCTTAAACCATTTTGGTCGTCGAGACCTATTAATAATATGGCCTGGACACTTGCTTAGATAACTATTTTGGATCTGGTCTCCGAATCGGGTTACGGTTCGAGCTCACTTTAATCCTCAAGTTGTCAATTATTTAGCTGGGGACAATGGCTCTTACGCTGTTTGGTCGTAGAGACCTTTTAATATGTGGCCCGAAGGCTTGCTTAGCTGGCGACAATGGCTCTTATGCTGTTTTTTTGCCTGTGGGCTTTTTGTAGGCTTTGTTTTCTGCTTGTTAAGGTCTTTTGAAAGATTTTTGCCTGACTCGTCGTCGGTTTTAGAAGAATCTCGATTTCAAATCATTATTGGTGATGTTTCGAGTACCTCGTATGGTTCATAGCTTGTAGGCTGAGTAGGTTGAAGCCTTTGTGATTTGGAGCTGACATGGTCGAAGCTTATTTTTTTCCTATTGAGGGAAGCCTTTTTAACTGTTTTTTTCCGAAGTATATTCGAAGTAGTGGCCTGTGATTTTTATTTAGCGACGGTCGGGTGTCCCCGAGTCATGTTATTTTGGCTGTATCAGCTATTTTGACCGTAGTCATGTGCGTTTGGCTGGAGCCATTTTTGATCCCGAGTGGTAGTTCAGGCGTCTATACCGAGGGTATGCCCTTTCGGGTCTCTTACAAATGCGACGTATAGCCTGAACTTTGAGATTTTCATGACTGTTGAGGTCTTACAGTTTGTCATGCCTGTTGAGGTCTTATAGTTTTTGTAATGTAGAATAGATTTGATTACACCGAGTCTGCCCGCTAGGGTCTTACGGTTTTGGGTTTTCCAGCGCATGGTGATTGGCAATGAGTGACAGTCTCTGAGTCATTGAATTTGTTTAAGTGTGAAGACCGCTTTTCATGAGCTCAGAGTTGCCTTGTCAGGGCTTTATGAGCCCCAAGTTCGGACCTTGGGGTTGTATGAGTGCTGAATTGTTGATGCTAAGTCTCCGAGTATCTCAGGATGTGTTTAGTGGAGAGGCCCCTATTGGGATATGTTTGAGATTTCCTTGTTTGGGGAATGAGATGTCGAAAATATATCCTTTTATCGCTTGGTGTAGATACATGATTTTTTGTTTTTGCGAGCTCAGCCCGATACATTGTTCCCTATATGAGCCTTGTTCATCTTACTCCTAAGGCGGAGCTGACTGTGAAAGAAGTCTTGTAAGTTCCTTGAATCTTTTTGGGGAAATGTATGGACGTCGCCTCGTTAAAAACCTTTCTGGTAAAAACCCATTTCGGGGTAAAAATCCCGATCGAAGGAAAAGAGTGCGACATTTGCTCGAGGACATTTGTGGGGTTCCATATCCGGCCGTCCTAGCAGTAATACCGCTTAAGCATCGATACATTCCAATTACTCAAAAGCTGCTCACCCTCCATGTACCAAGCTTATAGGAGACTTTGCCAACTATCCCGAGGACACGGCACGGTCCTTCCTAATTTTGGCCCAGTTTCCCTTCATTAGGGATTCTGGTGTTGAGGGTGACCTTCCTTAAGACCAGATCTCCGATTCCGAAGTATCGGAGATTCGTTCTTTCGTTGTAGTATCTTTCGATTTTCTACTTCTGGGCAGCCATCCTAACCAGCAAAGCTTCCCATCTTTCGACGAGCAGCTTGAGGGCTGTTGCCATGGCTTCATTGTTTGATCCCTAACAAAAGGGGAGGACGAAATCGCTTGAGATTCGGTGGGTGCAGGGCAGACGATTTTAAAGCGGACTCGATGTTGTGTAAAAATTTGGCGCTTGGTTCCCCGGCCTCCACCGGTATCAGTGCCTCGGCACTATACACTTGAGAGAAAGGCGCCTCCCCGGTGCTCAATTTTGGAGTTGTCCGATATATGCCCACAACACTTCGGGCAGCGTTTCTCTCCATTTTCCCTTGGTGCCTTCAAACTTCTTTTTCAATTTTTGAATGATGGTTTTATTTGTAGATTCGACTTAGCCGTTTGCACACGGGTGGTATGACTTTCACAGTATTCTCTTGATTCTGTTGTCTTCAAGGAACTGTATTACCTTGCTACCGATAAATTGCCTCCCGTTGTTGCATGTTATATCGGACGAGATTCTGAACAGGCATATGATGTGTTCCCATATAAAATTGATGACTTCCTTCTCTCTTATTTTCTCGAAGGCCTACGCTTCCACCCACTTTGAGAAATAGTCAGTCATAAATAAAATGAATCTGGCCTTACCTGGAACCATTGGCAAAGGGACGACAATGTTCATCCCCCATTTCATGAATGGCCATGTTGATAAAATGAAATGCAGCTGTTCTCCGGACTGGTGGATCATGGGGGAAAACCTCTGACACTTGTCGCATTTTCAGATGAATTCCCTGGAATCTTTTTCCATGTCGTCCCAATATTAGCCCACTCTGATCACTTTTCTAACTAAGGAATCAACCCCGAAGAGATTTTCGCAGGTGCCCTCGTGGATATTCATTAGCATGTACTCCATGTTGCCCGGCCCCAAGCATATCGCCAGGGGACCATCGAAAGTTCTCCTGTAAAGATCACCATTTTTGTAGAGTGAAAATCGGGCCGCTTTCGTTCGCAGGGCCCTTGACTCTTTTGGATCCGTCGGTAGCTTTCCGTCTTTCAAATAAATGATGTATTTGTTTCTCCAGTCCCATGTCAGGCTAGCGGAGTTAATTTCCGCGTGACCTTCCTCGACCACAGATTTGAATAGTTGGACGACGGTTCCGGGGAGTAGGTCTTCTTCTTAGGTGGAGGATCCCAAGTTCGAGAGGGCATCGACCTCGCAATTTTGCTCTCGAGGTACGTGTACTAAGGTCCATTCTTTGAAGTGATGCAACGCGATTTGGATTTTGTCCAAATACCTTTGCATCCTGTCTTCTCGGCCTTCATAGGTTCCGTTTGCTTGGCTTACCATGAGGAGCGAGTCACATTTTGCCTCGACAGTCTCGGCTCCCAAACTTTTGGCCAACTCTAGACCTGCAATCATAGCCTCATACCCGGCTCCATTGTTAGTCAATTTTGTGGTTTTTATGGATTGTCTGATTGTACTGCCGACAGGCGGCTTTAAGACTATACCGAGTCCGGATCCCTTTAAGTGTGTGGAACCATCTGTGAACAGGGTCCATAACCCGGAGGAAGTGCCTGGTTTTAATAAAAGCTCATTCTGTACCTCAGGCACGAGGGTTGGTGAGAAGTCGACCACAAAATCCGCTAGGATTTGGGACTTGATGGCTGTCCGAGGTTGATACTCGATGTCATACCCTCCGAGTTCGATGGCCCATTTGGCCAATCGACCCGATAGCTCAATTTTATGCATTATACTCCATAGGGGATAAGTTGACAGGACGCAGATACAGTGGCACTGAATGTAAGGCTTCAGCTTGTGCGAGGCGGTTATTAGTGCGAGAGCAAATTTTTCCAGATAGGGGTACCGGGTTTCGGCATCCCCCAAGATGCGACTCACATATTAAATAGGAAATTGCGTACCTTGATCTTCTCGGACCAGTACGTCGCTTACCACTATTTTGGATACGACCAGGTATAGGTATAATGTTTCATCCTCCTCGGGCGTGTGCAGCAAATGCAGGCTGGACATGCACCGTTTCAGTTCTTCCATGGTGTGTTGGCATTCTGGAGTCCATTCGAAATTGTTCTTCCTTTTGATAATGGTGAAGAAATGGTGGTTTTGTTCGACGATCTCGATATGAATCTACCCAGGGCCGCGATTCGCCCCGTCAGTCATTGAATAACTTTTATGTTGTTTACCGCCTTAATCTCTTCGATGGCCTTTATTTCATCGGGATTGATTTTGATCCCCCTGTTTGAGACCATGAAGCCCAGGAATTTTCCTGAGCCTACTCCGAAGGCGCACTTCTTAGGATTAAGCTTCATGTTGTAGCTTCTGAGGATGTTGAAGGTTTCCTGCAAATGGGTCAGATGGTCCTTTGTGCACAGGGATTTGACTAGCATATCATCAATATATACCTCAATTGATTTTACTACTTGGTGCTCTAACATTTTGTTAACTAGCCGTTGGTATATTGCTCTCGCATTTTTTAGCTCGAAGGGCATTACGTTGTAACAATATGTACCATATTTCGTGATAAATGAGGTCTTTCCCTATCCTCGGGGTTCATCTAAATTTGATTGTACCCCGAGTAGGCATCGAGGAAAGTGAAGTCTCGTGGCCGGCCGTAGCATCGATCAGGCGATCGATATTGGGCAGCGGGAAGGAATCTTTTGGGCATGCTATGTTCAAGTCTTTATAGTCTACGCACATTCTTAGATTATTCCCTTTTTTTGGTACCAACACTACATTAGCTAGCCATTTGTGATACTTTACCTCCCTGAAGTATCCGATTTTAAGGAGTTTATCCACTTCCTTTTTGATGAAGGCATGTTTCACCTCGGTCTGCGGTCTTCTTTTTTGCTTCACGAGTTTGAATTTGGGGTCAACTCTTAGTTTGTGGGAGGTATTTCCGGTGGGACCAAGCAAAACAGTCGATATTATTACTAACGAATTGAATAAATTCTTCCTTACGTTCAGGGGTCATCCCCATTCCCAGGTATGCCTTGCGATCCAGGAGGTGTTTGATCAAAACAGTTTGCTCCACATCTTTGACCATTGACTTGGTCTCATCGGATTCCTTGGGAGCGACAAAAGTTCGGGGTGCAAAAAAATATTCTTCGTCATCTTCAAGGGTCTGCACGATTCCCTCCCCATCCTAGGCTGGGTATGCGGAGATTGGATTCGTGAGGTGGACCGTAAACATTTCCCTCACTACCCGCTATTCCCCATGTATGGTCGCGATGCCATCCCTATTGGGAAACCTTATCACCTGGTGCATGGTCGAGGGAACTACCCTTATGTTGTGTATCCAAGGTCTTCCAAGTAGGGTGTTGTATCTCATGTCGTCGTTGATGACCTGAAACTCGGTGTTCTAGGTCGTGTCAGATGTGTTTATCGGGATAATGATTTCTCCCTTCGTTTCTTCTACGATCATGTTGAAACCATGGAGGACCGAGAGGTAGGGATGACTTGGTTGAGCAACCCTAGCTGTCCTACTACTTCTGACCTGATTATGATGATCGAGCTGCTTGGATCCACAAGCACACGCTTTATTCTGGTGTTGTTTGAGAGAAAGGAGATTACTAGCACGTCGTTGTACGGTTCCATCATAGCTTCGAGATCCTCCTCGTTGAATATAAGGGTTTCTCCAAGCGAGCATTCCCGGGACGACCCCACCTCTGTAGCGAATGTTCTCGCTCGTTTGGATGCGGGTCCTCAGGGAACGTCGGCTCCCCCAATAATCATATAGACATTGGCCTCTAGGTCAGTCGTGCCATTTTCCCTGCTGCCTTTGAGGTTCCGGCTTCCCCTTTCACTAGTCGAACCAGGTGCTTCGTCTTGAAAAAGAGATCTCTGGGCGAGAAAAAGCATGAAAGATAACGTGCGTTTGTGCAATGAAACTAGCAAGAAAATAATCAATATTATTTTTAGCCCTACGGTGGTCGCCAAACTATTTACCGTGAAAATGGTAACGATAATTGAATTTGTAAGTGGAATTCTAAAAATACGTGATCTAATTCCCGAGCTAGTTGTTAGAGCAGTTGATGCTAATACTATGGAATTAAACGATGGGACGCGAGTTAAAATGAGATAATAATCGAACTGAAGGGCCTGCTGCCCTGGTATAGGTCTGGATGATGAGGGACCTTGGGTTCGACTTTAGGGTCGGATTCGAGGTATCGGGGATAGTCGAGGATGGGATAACAGTTAAAGATATAATCAAACGAGGCTATTTATATCCAAAACTAAGTTATATGATGAAAAAAAAGTATAAAAGCAATGGATATCGATGTGAACTCGGGCCAGTGAGAGAGAATAAGTTTAGAAAGAAAAGAGAGAGAGAGAGAGAGAGAGAGAGAGAGAGAGAGAGAGAGAGAGAGAGAGAGAATTGCACTTGTGGAGAAATGGAGCAACATCAGTCCTTCTACAAAGTAATGGGGATCCCTTTTATATATGAGGGGAATCCGTTAAGGTACAGAACGCGTTAATTATAAAGATATGGAGATAGGATGGCTAGATATGACATCTCAAAAATAGGCCCCGGATTGACCATCCATGTCAGGTAAAGCCGAGTGCCTTGGGAACTCCCCCTCCCACAGGTCATAACTTGTTGTACTTGTCAGAATATGATATTCTTCGAATTGATATATATATATATCAAGCCTCGAGGATGAGTCTCGACCTTGACTTCGAGCTTCGAAGGGTGTGTATATATATATATATATATATATATATAAAACCACGAGATGGTTCTACGACAGGGGGAATCAGGCCCCCGGATTCACCGTATACAATTTGACTTATGATGTGGAGCCAATAGCTATTTTGGAGTGTCAGGTTTGGGAGTTGAGATCAAAGGATATAGCTTCAGTGAAAGTGCACTGGAGAGGTCGGCCCGTAGAGGAGGCTACCTGGGATACCGAGTGGAAGATGCAGAGCAGATATCCTCACCTGTTAGAGGCTTCAGGTATGTTTCTTGACACGTTCGAGGATGAACGTTTGTTTAAGAGGGGGAGGATGTGATGACCCTACCAGTCGTCTCATGAGTTACAGCTGCGTTTCACTCATTTATGCTTCTTATTGCTTTGTTTAGTGGTTCTATATGTTATCGGGTTGGTTGACTCAGGTTTGGAAAGGTTTTGAGAAGGTTTGAGACACTTAGTCTCTTTTGAGGAAGCTTAAGCTGGAAAAGTCAATCAGATGTTGACTTATATGTTAGAGGGTTCGAATGTGAGTTCTGATGGTTCAGATAGCTTCAGGAGGTGATTTGGGACTTAAGAGCGTGATCAGAATATTTTTTGGAGGTCCGAAGTAGATTTAGGCTTGAATTGGCGAAATTGGTATTTTGGCATTTTTCGATTGATAGTTAAGATTTTGATTTAGGGGTCGGAATGGAATTTCGGAGTTGCAGTAGTTTCTTTGACGGAAGGAATGGAAGTTTGGAATGGCAGCTGAAGTTGAAATCTACTGTCATAACTGCATCTGTGGTTGGGAGACCGCAGGTGCGACCCCCGCAGATGCGGAAAAGTGTGACGACCCAAAGGGTCATCACCTATTTCCTCCTTCGTTACGTGCTTCTGAAGCCTTGAAAACCTCACTTATAGTTACCTCAATTTGCGTGCATAGTCCGGGCGCGTAGCCGGAAAGCTTTTATGTTGAAATATGTGAATTCTGTGAAAAATTTGAAGAATTTTGATATTAATATGATTAAAGTTGACTTTGGTCAATGTTTTTGGTAAACAGACCCGGACCCGTGATTTAACAGTCCCGGAGGGTCCGTAGAAAAATATGGGACTCGTGCATGTGCCCGGAGTCAAAATTCGAGCTCTAGAACTCGAGTAAAAGAATTTTTCTGTTAAATTATTTTTCTGAAATTATTAAGGAAAATGGAAATGAATATTGATTAAAAGACTATGGTATCGGGCTCGTATTTGGGTTTCGACGCCCGGTACAGGTCTTAAATATGTGTTAAGCGCTTTCTGTGAAGTTTGGTCGAAATCGGACGTCGTTTGACGTGTTTCGGACTATAAGTTCCAAGTTTGAAAGTTTATGAAGTTTAGAAGAAAAATGATGATTTTGAGGCTTGATTCATTGATTTTGATG
>MU783397.1:67022-89443 GCA_026770625.1 Nicotiana glauca
ATTATATATAAAAACATTTTCCAACCAAAATTCTTAGTGTTTGGCATTGCGCAACTAGCGATAATTTTCTTACATGCCAAATCGCCTACACATTGTTCTCTGTGGGATTCGACCCCGACTCACAGTTGGGTAAATTATATTGCTGCGACCGTGTCTATTGCTTTTTAGTAGTGGATTTGGACGTCACCATTAAACAAAAAGGAAATATCATAGAAGGGGATGACAAGGCCTGCAGACGCCTGCTGGACTACCTCGAGTCTCCACTGGACTAAAGGAAGCAACCTCGAACTACGGTCTATAGGGTCCAATACCGGGATCTGCACAAAAAGTGCATAGTGTAGTATCCGTACAACCGACCCCATGTACAGGTAAGTGTCGAGCCTAATATAAACCTGTGCAGTTAAATCATATACGAGAAGCAATAATAATATAAATTTAGCAGAATAAAATGGAAATAATGGAAACAAGCTGGGTGGGAGGGGTATCAAGTTATGACATTAATAAAGTAAAGCAACAAAGTAAATATCAAACTTGAAGCAATAGAAATAATAACATAATAACAAGTGCACGACATCACCATTTGTTCTTTTACTCTCATCCTCACCATAGAAATCAACATAAACGGCACAACATCACCCTTCGTGCTTTTACTCTCTCATAATCATGGCACGAAATCACCCTTCGTACTTTTACATTAAATAACATGGCACGACATCACCATTCGTGCATTAACACTCACAATATCGGCACGACATCACCCTTCGTGTTTTACACTCTTCCTCACCCAAACAAATGAAATAATAATATCCCTGCAAGGGGTAGAAACAATACCGTCTTGGCAAGGGAATTAACAATAGAAACAATATCATCCCGACAAGAGAATCATCTATATAACCAACCTGGTTTCAACAGTTACTTCATAAAATAAACTTCAACTTGAGACAATACGCGAAAATGGTCAATTACCAAGAATTTATCACAAGTCTTGCTCCACAGTGATAACCTTCAATTTAAGAATGAACAGTACATAATAGAAATCGTAACAATCCTAGTATAAGTCTCACGGGCATGCTTGACACCAATGTATAGATACTCGCCATCTCATTTATACATCGTACTTGACATTAACACATAGCAAATAAGACACTACACCTATTCCCTCAATCTAAGGTTAGACCAAACACTTACCTCGAATTCCACGTCCAAACTCAAGCCTCAAATACCGCTTTTCCTCTAGATTTTGCCTCTAATTTACTTGTATCTAGCCATAATTAAATTAACAATATTAATAAGTGCTAAAGAATTCAACTCCAATTCTTAATTATAGGTTTTCTATCATTTTCCCCAAAAAGCCAAAAATCGACCCCGGGCCGCTTAGTCAAAACTCGAGGTTCGGACCAAAAACTAATTACCCATTCACCACGAGCCCGAATATGCAATTAGTTTTGAAATTCGACCCCAAATCAAGGTTTAAATTCAAATTATACGAAAAGCCCTAATTATACCCAATTCCCAAATTTCTACCATGAAAACCCTAGATTTTTGGATGAAAATTGATGAAATGCAATGGGTAATTGAAAGAAAGTGGTTTAGAATCATATAACAACACTTTGGGGGAAGAACTTGTCTCTTGAAAATCGGATATATGCCTCTCTAGTTTTTGAAAATATGAATTTATGGCCTTGTTCCCGTTCTGTTTCTGTTTAAGTGTTGGGCAACATTGTTCATCGCGTTCACGAAGAGTAGCCTTCCTCAGGATTACGCGATTGCGAGATCTTCCATGCATTCGCGAAGGGTATTCCCCCTAACCTTCGCATTTGCAAACCAATGTAAGCATTCGTGTAGAAGAAATAATCGATTTCTAGCCCACCTCCATCACACTACGCGTTCGCGTGTGGCTAGTCGCGTTCGCGAAGAGCAAACCCCCTAGTGTTCCCCGTTTGCGACCAACGCCTCACGATCGCGTAGAAGAAAACCCTCCCCAGCCCAGATTGTACTTCGCATTCGCGTGAGCTGCATTACACGAAGAACAAAATGTCAGGACACCAGAAGTAGCAATACAACAGAAGTTTTTAAGTCCAAAACATCCCGAAACCTATGCAAAACTCACCCGAGCCCTCGGGCTCCAAACCAAACATGCACACAAACCTAAAAATATCATACGGACTTGTTTGTGCGATAAAATTACCCATAACATCTTAAACAATGAATTTAGCATCAAACTCAATGAAAATCCCAAGAACTCTTTAAGTTACTATTTTCACAATCAAGGGTCCGAATCACATCATATTAATTCCGCTTCTTACCAAATTTTACAGACACGGCTTAAATGCCATATTAAACCTGTTCTGAGCTTTGAAACCAAAATACGGGCCCGATACCATCAAATTCAAACATTATCAAATTTTCAAACTTCTTATTTTTTTTAGGTAAACAATTTTCTTCAACAATTCTTTTCTCGGGCTAGGGAACTTGGAATTCAATTCCGAGCATACTCCCAAGTCCCGTATTTTTCTACGGACCCTTTGGGATAGTCTAATCATGGATCCGGGTCCATTTACCTAAAATGTTGACCGAAGTCAACTTAAATTCAAATTTAAAGAAAAAAATTGGCATTTTTCTTATATTTTCACATAAGAGCTTTCCGGAAGCGCGCCCGGACTGCGTACGTAAATCGAGGAAGAAGAAAATAAGGTCTTGAAGGCTTCGAAACCCCGGATTAGGTTCTAAAACACGAGATGACCTTTTGGGTCATCACAGGTCAATAGTGGGAATACTAATTATAGAAATGATTACCTAAAGAAGAAAGCAATGATTAGCTAAGAAAAGCGTAAAAAGACCAATTTTAGTCGATGTATTTTACGGATGAACAAGAATGCTATTTATAGAGATACTTGGGTTCTTCTTATATTTCCAAGTGTTTGATCGCATGAAAGATGATTCCCACTTGTTTATATCTTAGCCATTTGGTCTCATACCTTCATGCAAAATGCCACATGGTAGGTATTCATAGCCATTTGGCTTAGTAGAGTCATTTGTCAAATAATCTTCTAAACCAATGTCACATGTAAAAAGTCTTTTGACATACTACCAACAATTATCAACAATCCTCCACATTAAAAGACCTTTTTTAGGAATATGGAGTAGGAAAGAGTAAGACTTACAGGATTTGCATGGTCCAAATATAATATATTTGGTGTCTTCTGGACTGTGAACCAAACTTAGACCAATAAAATTTAACTCATGGAATTACTGATGAAATATAGTATTTCTATGAACCAATAATTTTTATTATAAGTGAGAGATTTTATCAATTATATTTTGACCCCCAGTAATTTTGCTGTTCGATGCGGTTTTGTGCCCAATAGGCCATGTGCGTGCATGGTTATTCATGAGAGCTATAGAGACTAGGCCAAAATCTCATAGGAGCGACCCACTCTACTCTCATATAGGTGAATTCATCAAGTGTATACTGCTTTTAAATACACCATCCATGAGGACTATGAGTTATAACTCATCCTCTCAATTAGTAGCGGTCAAGTGCTCCCTTTTAGCGCTTTAGTGCCAATATAGACTTGTTATTACCCATATGAACCTACTTCTTGGGATTTCCAATCATATAGGTTGGGTTACCATCTCTATTGACAATGTGTCGGCCTTAACCCCATCTCTTTTGAGTTTTGAAGAATTAATTTTCTTCCCACAGGTCTAGTTAGAGGATCGGCCAAATTAACTTCTGACTTCACATAATCAATGGAAATTATTCCATCTCTCAGCAGATACTTTATGACATCATGTCTCAATTTCATGTGTCTACTTTTACAATTATAAGATTTATTCTTTCCTATAGCTATTACCTCCTGACAATCATAATGTATAAACATAAGAGGCAATACGTCCTTTATTAAAGGGATATTACCTAAGAAGTTTTTTAGACACAACCTTAAAACTAGCTAACTCCAAAGCTACAAACTCTGATTCCATAGTTGATCTAGCGATGATCGTCTGTTTGCTGATTTCCATGATATTGCACCACCACCGCTAATGGATTTTGTCTTATCTGAATCAGATATCCAGTTTGCATCACTATACCATTCTAAGGTAGAAGGAAATCAACTATATAGGATACTGTAATTTATGGTTACTATCAAATTGTGACGACCCGACCCGTCGTCTCATGTGTTATTACTTAGTTTCCCCCATTTTATGCTTCTTCATGTTTCGTTATCGGTATGTGGTGTGTTAGAGTTGATTTGGATTGGTTGTGATAAGAAATGAGACACTTAGTCTCTTTAAGGAAAGCTTAAGTTGGAAAAGTCAACCGAATGTTGACTATTGAGTTAGAGGGCTCGGATGTGATTTTTGGTGATTCGGTTAGTTTCGGGGGATGATTTGTGACTTAGGAGTGCGATCGAAATTGATTTTGGAGGTCCGATGTAGAATTATGCTTCAATTGGTGAAACTAGTATTTTGGCGAATTCCGGTGGATAGGTGAGATTTTATCCAAGGGCCAGAATGGAATTTCGAGAGTTGAAATAGCCCCGTTAGGTAATTTTGGATATGTGTCCAAATTTTCAGGTCATTCGGACATCGTTTGGTCGGGTTTTTGATTGAAAGTGCATTTCGGGAGTTTTGAAGAAACTTAGGCTTGAATCTGATGTGATTTAAAGGTTTTGGCATTGTTTGATGTGTTTTGAGGATTTGATAAAGTTTGAATGGGGTTTCAGGATGTGTTGGTGTTTTTAGTTGAGGTCCCGGGGGGCCTCGGGGTAATTTCGGATGGCTAACGGGATGAAATATCAAGTTGAGAAGTGGCAGATCTTGCTGGTATCTGGTATGAGCGCTTATGCGGAAATGGACCACAGAAGCGGCTCCGCAGAAGCGTGAGTTGGTCGCATAAGCGGTCTGATGTGGAGCTGGGTAGTTCCGCAGAAGCTGAACTCTTTTCGCCTAAGCGAGTCCGCAGAAGCGGACATGAGGTCACATAAGCGGTTTGGCCTGGAGATGAGGAATTCGCAAAAGCAGAAATGATTGTCGCAGAAGTGGCTGATGGGGTTTTAATGAAAAACCCCATAAGCGGAGTTATGGCCGCAGAAGCGGTCCCGCATAAGCGGTAGCGGGACCGCAGAAGCGAAAATAGCTGTTGGCAGAAGGGTTTAAAGGTTTTATTTCATCCGCGAGCTCCACCATTTTTCCACCATTGTTGAGCGAGCTTGAGAGCTATTGACGGGAGTTTTAGAGAGTTTTGACTGGGAATCGATCGGAGGTAATTTCTATGGTCTAGAAACATCATTTTATTGAAGAATCTACCTTTAATTCTTGGAAATTTGGGTAAAAATTGGAAGAACTAGGGCTTGGTTTTTGAAATGAAAAATTTGGGATTTGAGGGGGCATTTGAACTCCGATTTTGATAAACTTGATATGTATGGACTCGTGGTGAGACGAGAAATCTGGTGCTGTGAATTTTGTAATTTTTCGGGAAGCGGGCCCAGGGCTCGGGTTTTGCTAGTTTTGAGATTTTTACTATTTCTCTATTCTTTTCGATTGGGTATTGTTCCCTTAGCATATTGTGATGTATTCGCTCTGATTTTGGTTAGATTCGATGCGTGTGGAAGACAATTTGAGGGGCAAAGGCGTCGCGAGCTAGAGATTTCACCGGTTCGAGGGAGTAATACTTATAAATGATATCCTGAGGGTTTGAAACCCCGAATTTGCACATCATAGTATTGTATTTAGGTGACTTGCATGCCGGATACGAGTGTGGGGTAAAGAACCATTGGGGATTGCGACTTGGTCCGTCTCGGTTGTTGATTTTTACCGCCTATTTGACTTAACTACTTGTTATCATCATAGTTTGGACTGATTACCATGCTTTGGGCTTCGTGCCGATTATTTGAATCCTTTAGGGATTATTATCATTGTTCCCATGATACTTAGCATGTTAAATGATTTCGGTCCTGAGTTAAACACTGTTTTGAAATGTCCAGACATACTTCTAAGGTTTAAAACTTAAACGACATATTTTTAACGTTCGGAACTGAGAACTGTTATTTGAATATTGCCCTAGTGGCTTATGTGCATTTCTGGACTGAGCATGGATCGAGCTGCGCACCGCAGCAGTGTTATGTGTGCATTTCTGGACTGAGGATGGATAGGGCTACATGCCGCAGCGGTGTGATATTGATATTGCGCTTGGGCTGTAGGAGCCCCTTCGGAGTCTGAACCCCTACAGTGAGTGCGGGTACCCAAATGGATCGGGCTGCGCGCTATAGCGGTCATGTGCATTGCATTGCATTCATGCATTGGTTCTTGTTTGTACTACATGGCATGACATTCATCACTCTCATATCATTGACATCCATGCTATTTCTTGCACTGTTACCAGTTACCCTGGTGTTATTTGTTAATGGAGTGCTGTGCCCGAGAGGCTGACTTATGTGCGGACTTGCACTATCTGATTATGTGTTCATTTGCTTGACTGTTGGGAAAAAGAACTTTTCAAAAGAGGTTTTTAACTGAGCCAGATATTTTCTAAAGGATTTTCATGGAATTACTGTTTTCTCAAAGGGTTGTGCTGTCCCATATGGCATGGTGGTGTGCTCTTACGTGATTTCTTGCCGCTCAGTTATTATTTACTCTTATTACTCATTGAGTTAGAGTACTCACTTTACTCCCTGCACCTCGCGTGCATTTGCAGGTACTGTTCACCTGGAAGCGGGTTAATAACTGATTGAAGGTATTACTGCTGGTATACTACTGTAGTGGACAAGGTGACCGCCAGCGTTCACAGCACTGGACTTCATCTTTTGAACTCCAAATTTTATTTTGTATATATATTATTGGCCCTATAGTTGTGTTTAGGTTTCTTTAGATGCCCGTGACTTGTGACACCCTGGTTGGGCTGTGTTGGGTGGTAAATATCAGTTATTAATGCCATTAAGTCGTATTATTCATTCATTTATGTTTGTTAACTGTAAAAAAGGGGTATTGTTGTTCTGTTGGCTAGCCTTGTCTTCACAAGAGGCGCAATCATGACCGGGTTTGGGAATTGGGTCGCGACAAGTTGGTAGCATAGCCTAGGTTACTAGGTCTCACGAGTCATGAACAGGTTTAGTAGAGTCTCGCAGATCCGTACGGAGACGTCTGTATTTATCCTCGAGAGGCTGCAGAACTTTTAGGAAAACTTCACATCCTTGGAATTCTTATCGTGCGTACTTGATTCAGCTTGAGATATAACTCTTGAAATTCCTTCCACACGTCTGTATGCGCACGTGGGCGCTCAGTATTGTATGTGCCTTGATGGCTTGTGATTCCCCGATCAAGGGGCGCGATGTGATCTCCGTGAGTTTGATGTTGGGCCAGTCTGGAGGTCTTGAGGCCGGATCTTTGCCTATGGCTTGAGCACCGAGGTGCTGATTGTGTGAGCAAGTGTTTTGAACTTATATGTTCGATATTGTCCTTATTAGCCAGAATGGCGATTGGATATCCATGGATGAGTATGTTAGTACTGCGAGATGTATATATATGACTTGGTAGCGATGAAGAAGTCTGCTGGATAATGGATGAACTGTTAAGTGTTCGATTCCTATTGTGATTTGATGTGTAGCCCGAATATGGGCGCGTGAAGAATATTTTTGTGTCTCCTAGTTGGGGAGGGTAGTGCATTACATGTGGCGGTATGAGTTCAGACCCAGGAAGACTAAATGACTGTGTAACGTATATGATGGTGGAAGGCATACTGAAATACTAAATTAAGGCGAAGCGGGTGAGATATCTCCTGCGGAGTGTTCTTAAGTGGTATGATCCTTATGTGTATGTTAGAATATCTAATGTGTAATTGAAAGGTATGTGTTGTAATTTGTAAAATTTGGGTCGCTTAAGAGAGTAGACTCAGCTGATGTGGGGATGAGTGTGAGATTTGTAGAGGATTATAGTACTAGATGATCTGTGTTTTCACAACTTGTAAATGATTGGAGTTTAATCTCATTATGGTATTGTGGAATCATTAGAGTAAAAATGTTATGAGTTGTTGAGTGTGACTTGATATATGGCTTCGAGCCAAGTTGGGGAGATTGCTTTTGATTAGCTGATTGCACGGTGATGTGCTATGTTGGTTCCGGTCTGAGGCAGGTTGGCGGACCAGTTCTGGCTGCAAAAATTGAGCCGAGGGTGGTGCGAGTGAGGCAAAATTTTTACAAAGGTTATATGGTGCCTCGCAGATGTGAGAAGATACTAGGATGTCTTGAGCTGTTGTTGATAAGGGACGCTCAGCGTATAGAGAAGGAAGATGTTTGCTTGTATTGGTATGAGATCATATCCTGCGGTGTCAGAGTGCTAATAAGGCACGAGTGGGTCTGTTCATTGAGTCAGGTAAATTATAGTTCGAATATGAAGTAATGACTCTCGAGAATAGTTTTATTATGTTCAAGATTTGGCATGTAATAATCAGGTGTATTAAGGTTGTGTATGTGGCTAGGGACTGTGGTTTCATTAGAAAATATCAAGACTTGAGGTATTTTATGTTAATTATGGGATTCTATGTATCAGTATCTGGAAAGTAATGGTAACGAATTTCATATTCACAGAAAGCTCTTCGGGGTAAGGTATTCTGGAATGTGGTATTTCTGGGCACGGTTGAGAAAGTATTCAGTGGCCTATGGATCTTAAACAGTGTGGTCTTATGTTCGAATATCGTGTGGTAAGCCTGGATTTAGGCATTGTGATGCTACATCGAGGGAGAGATATCAAGTTGATGATGAATCAGAAGGGAAATTAGATAGATGGAATAGATTGATGGTATACCGAACCGGAATGGTAAAGATATGATTAATTTTTGTGGGTGTTCGAGGTAATGAGCTTTTACAGGTATATTGCAGCAATGCTCTTGAGTTTTGATGGCTTGCTCAGCTTGGTTTAGATAGAAGGATTCAGTCCTGGAAGTTTAGCTTAAGCGAATGGAATTAAGAGAAAGTTCTTGATGAGTTTTACCGTGGTTTAGAGAAGTATATATTGCCTATGGGCATACGAAGCATGGAATGTGTAGTGATTTCTCTTCTAGATGGGATTGATGGAGAGTTCTTGACTATAGGAATACATAGATGTTTGTGGCTAGGAAAAGGGAGATGGAGTTCTCATGTTATCCTAGTGTGGTATGGTATATGCAATATATTATGGAGAATTGGAATTTTTGTGTATGAGGTTACGGTTTAGTTCTGAATGGAGAGTCATTAGAATCTTAAGCAGCACGAGCAATTTTAGGTGATTGGAGGGTCGAGCTTCAGATGATAAGGGTGAATGATCCTCATATGACTAAGGAAATGGTATTACTAATCATAGTGATTTGACGAGGGTATATGTTTCATAAAAAGGGCAATGTGATTAAACTGATGATACTTCGGTAGCATTGCGGCACTTTCTTGCTAAATCGACTGCTGATATCTGAGTTTGTTTGATGGCACATGAGGATTTTAGGATATCTTTCAAAGAATGAATGGGTACTCGAGGTGTAATATGTATTCATATTGTAGAATTTGGGATCAGGTACAGTGATTCATGTGCTATATGGAGTTGGAAACTGGGAGTTCTCATGTTCAGACTATGTAGTGGTTGTGGATAGTGTGTATTTGTACCGTTAGTAGATATTGGGGTTTGGAAGCCCGAGTGGATCTTTCTTTGCTTGGTATATTAGATTCTGGATATGATATTGGGGTGTAGACTGGTTGTCTCAGTGTTGGGTTATTCTAGACTATTATGCTATGGGTTATGTCAGAAAATGCCACAGGTTGCGTGGCGAGGTACATCGGACTATGTTCTAGCAGAATGTTTGTGTTCCAAAGATCAGCGGACGGCTGGGAAGGATTGCTTTCCTTAATTGGGCCTTTGTGACGGATGTCAGTATAGAGGTTTCTATCATTGATTCAGTTCCGGTATTGAGGGAATTTTTTGGATGCGTTCCTTATTGTCGGGCATGTTGCCGGGCGAGATTATGGATTTCGGTATTGATTTGGTGTCGAGCACCGTGTCATACGGCTCCGGCATGAGTTATAGTAGTGGAAGGAGCAGCTTCAGGCTTCTTGGTAATGAGTTTGTTGGTAAGCTGATTGGGTACGTGTTTAGCTTGAGTTGGCTTGGTTGGCCCCGAAATGTATTGATGAAGGATAGGTTGATTCGATCGTTAATGAACCTGCTAGTGATCTGGGGAGATCTATGAGTTGCTTTTCTGTGCTGTGAGGCGTTATGATTTTCGGACTGTGGGCCCATATAGTGCGGTGCTATCGAGATTCATAGTGGAAGTTGAGTTTTGTAGCTTACAACGCTATAAGTAGATATCATTATGCACTCAGTATGCTTACGACCGATACTCGATATTTTGTTATAATGAGCAATTTTGGCTCGATGTGCATCTCTCTATGTGAGATATTTGTGTGGATCGAGTGGCACGCCGCCACGGGTATGTTATCTAGATCGCGTTGCACTCCGCAATAGTGTGACGTTAAGAATAGGTTTCCATATGTTACTTTGTATGCCTTGCTTCCTGGTTTCTGAAGAAAGTCCGTATTGGGTGCTGCTCGGCGAATAGCGCATCGGTTGTGTCCTTTCAGGATTAAATGGTGTATATTACTTTCTTCACCGTGGGTGTGATGGATTGCTTGGTTTCAGATATCAATCTGTGTGTGGCTGTCTATTTTGATCATGGTGACTTGAGGTGCTTCATGTGTAACAGTGTTTGGATAGGATCGCGCACTGTGGCGAGGCCACGTGAAGTTATGACCTTTCGAGGAGGATTCAGGTACTCTATTTCTATGATGTGAGATGGGGTCTTATCTTTGTGTTGTAATGGTGTTGTTGAGCTTGGGGTACATCTCTTTCGTTTGAGTCATTTGTCATGATTTGAGTATGTCCAGACTGTTCCTTAATGGTGCGTGTATTATGCAAGTAGTGGCTTAGGCCTGTATTGAGGTGTCGTATCACCAGGGTGGTGTGTTGAATTCGAGGTGATCATTGGAGTCATTGATGAATTCGAACAGATGTGATTTCAGCTTGTTAGAAGTATAAAAATCAAGGTCTGGTCCGAAAATCTGTTGTGGTATTAGTCAACAAGGAAGTGGCTTCACGTATGGTTGATCTGAGGAATGGTTGCAGTTTATCGCGTGTTTTAATTATCGTTGGCAGTATATGAAAGTGTTGGAATAAGGCTTTAGATAATAAGAGGTTCCTATCGGTTATTGAGTAATGTGGGCAACTGCTGTGAATAGAGACTATCGTTTCGAGTGTTGGATTATGTGGTATATCATGTGATTTCACGGAGGTTGCAGGTATAGGTTATTACAGCTGGTTCGGACTCATTCTGAGTATAGATGTGAGGTTCTGATCTTGTGTATGATTTCGGAGAGTGTTATGCGGTCCTACGATTTATGGTTTAGATGGACCGTGAAATTTTAGCTATATTGTGTTATCGGACTTATGCGAGATATGGTGATGAGGGATCACCCCGGGTATATGCTTGGTAAGGTCATTCAACTATTTGGGTTGCTTCTAGTACAATTCTGGGAACGCTCGAGGATGAACGTTTGTTTAAGTTGGGGAACATGTGACGACCCGACCCGTCGTCTCATGTGTTATTGCTCAGTTTCCCCCATTTTATGCTTCTTCATGTTTCGTTATCGGTATGTGGTGCGTTAGAGTTGATTTGGATTGGTTGTGATAAGAAATGAGACACTTAGTCTCTTTAAGGAAAGCTTAAGTTGGAAAAGTCAACCGAATGTTGACGATTGAGTTAGAGGGCTCGGATGTGATTTCCGGTGATTCGGTTAGTTTCGGGGGATGATTTGTGACTTAGGAGTGCAATCGGAATTGATTTTGGAGGTCCGGTGTAGAATTAGGCTTGAATTGGCGAAGTTAGTATTTTGGCGAATTCCGGTGGATAGGTGAGATTTTGATCAGAGGGTCGGAATGGAATTTCGAGAGTTGCAGTAGCCCCGTTAGATGATTTTGGATATGTGTGCAAAATTTCAGGTCATTCGGACATCGTTTGGTCGGGTTTTTGATCGAAAGTGCATTTTGAAAGTTTTGAAGAAACTTAGGCTTGAATCCGATGTGATTTAATGGTTTTGGCGTTGTTTGATGTGTTTTGAGGATTTGATAAAGTTTGAATGGGGTTTTATGATGTGTTGGTGTTTTTGGTTGAGGTACCGGGGGCCTCGGGGTAATTTCGGATGGCTAACGGGATGAAATCTCAAGTTGAGAAGTGGCAGATCTTGCTGGTATTTGGTATGAGCGCTTCTGCGGGAATGGACAGCAGAAGCAGCTCCGCCGAAGCGTGAGGTTGGTCTCATAAGCGGTCTGATGTGGAGCTGGGTAGTTCCGCAGAAGCAGAACTTTTTTCGCCTAAGCGAGTCCGCAGAAGCGGACGTGAGGTCGCAGAAGCGGTTTGGCCTAGAGATGAGGAATCCACAGAAGCAGAATTGATTGTCGCAGAAGCGACTGATGGGGTTTTAATGAAAAACCACATAAGCGGAGTTATGGCCGCAGAAGCGGTCCCGCATAAGCGGTAGCGAGACCGCATAAGCTAAAAGAGCTGTTGGCAGAAGGGTTTAAAGGTTTTATTTCATCCGCGAGCTCCACCATTTTTCCACCATTGTTGAGCGAGCTTGAGAGCTATTTACGGGATTTTTAGAGAGCTTTGACTGGGAATCGATCGGAGGTAAGTTCTATGGTCTAGAAACATCATTTTATTGAAGAATCTACCTTTAATTCTTGGAAATTTGGGTAAAAATTGAAAGAATTAGGGCTTGGTTTTTGAAATGAAAAATTTGGGATTTGAGGGGGCATTTGAACTCCGATTTTGATAAACTTGATATGTATGGACTTGTGGCGAGACAAGGAATCCGGCGATGTGAATTTTGTAATTTTTTGGGAAGCGGGCCCGTGGCTCGGGTTTTGCTAGTTTCAAGATTTTTGCTATTTCTCTATTGTTTTCGATTGGGTATTGTTCCCTTAGCATATTGTGATGTATTGTCTCTGCTTTTGGTTAGATTCGACGCACGTGGAGGCCGATTTGAGGGGCAAAGGCGTCGCGAGCTAGAGATTTCACCGGTTCGAGGAGAGTAATACTTGTAAATGATATTCTGAGGGTTTGAAACCCCGGATTTGCACATCATAGTGTTGTATTGAGGTGACTTGCACGCCGGATACGAGCGTGGGGTAGAGCACCATTGGGGATTGCGACTTGGTCCATCCCGGTTGTTGATTTTTACCGCATATTTGACTGAACTACTTGTTATCATCATAGTTTGGACTAAATACCATGCTTTGGGCTTCGTGCCGATTATTTGAATCCTTTAGGGATTATTATCATTGTTCCCATGATACTTAGCATGTTAAATGATTTCAGTCCTGAGTTAAACACTATTTTGAAATGTCCAGACATACTTCTAAGTTTTTAAACTTAAACTACATATTTTTAATGTTCGGAACTAAGAATTGTTGTTTGAGTATTGCCCTAGTGGCTTATGTGCATTTATGGACTGAGTATGGATCGGGCTGCGCACCGCAGCAGTGTTATATGTGCATTTCTAGATTGAGGATGGATCGGGCTGCACGCCGCAGCGGTGTGATATTAATATTGCGCTTGGGCTGTAAGAGCCCCTCCGGAGTCTGAACCCCCAAAGTGAGCGCGGGTACCCAAATGGATCGGGCTGCGCGCCGCAGCGGTCATGTGCATTACATTGCATTTATGCATTGATTCCTGTTTGTACTACGTGGCATGACATTCAGCACTTTTATATCATTGACATCCATTCTATTTCTTGCACTGTTACCAGTTACCCTGGTGTTATTTGTTAATGGAGTGTTGTGCCCGAGGGGCTGACTTATGTGTGGACTTGCACTATCTGATTATGCGTTCATTTGCTTGACTGTTGTGAAAAGGAAATTTTCAAAAGAGGTTTTTAACTGAGCCAGACATTTTCTAAAGGATTTTCATGGAATTACTGTTTTCTCAAAGGGTTGTGCTGTCCCATATTGCATGATGGAGTGCTCTTATGTGATTTCTTGCCGCTCAGTTATTATACACTCTTATTACTCATTGAGTTGGAGTACTCACTTTACTCCCTGCACCTCGCATGCAGTTGCAGGTATTGTTCGCCCAGAAGCGGGTTAATAGCTGATTGAAGGTATTACTGCTGGTATACTACTGTAGTGGACAAGGTGACCGCCAACGTTCGCGGCACCGGACTTCATCTTTTGAACTCCAAATTTTATTTTGTATATATATTATTGGCCCTGTAGTTGTGTTTAGTTTTCTTTTGATGTTCGTGACTTGTGACACCCGGTCGGGCTATGTTGGGTGGTAAATATCAGTTATTAATGTCATTTAGTCGTATTATTCATTCATTTATGTTTGTTAACTGTAAAAAAATGGCATTGTTGTTCTGTTGGCTGACCTTGTCTTCACGAGAGGCGCCATCACGACCGGGTTTGGGAATTGGGTCGCGACACAGATATTTCATTAGTCTATCTAATGCAGACCAATGCTCTCTGTTGGGATTATGAGTATATATACTCAGTCTACACACAACATAGGCAATATTCATTAAATACATCAGACTCTCAATAATCTAAGCATATTTAGACTAAGCAACTGGGTCACCATTATTCTTTTTCAACTGAGAGTTAGCATCAAAATGATTACTCACTGTTCTGACATTAAAATATTCAAACTTCTTAGGAAGTCTCTCAACATAATGTTCTTGCGACAACATTATGCCATCTTCACTCCTTATAAATTTAATTCCCAATATCATATTTACTTCACCCAGATCTTTCATATCAAAATTAGAAGACAAAATAATTTAGTACTTTGCACAATATTTAAAATCATCAACATATAGACATATTATCATATAATCATTGTCTACCAATTTAGTATAAACACATTTATCCACCTCAATTGAGGAAAAACCGTCTCTCAGTATGACTTGTTCATATTTCTCATACTACTGCTTAGGAGCTTGTTTAAGACCATAAAGAGATTTAATTAATTTACAAACTTTATTTTCTTCTCCAGAAATGACACAGCCTTCAGGGTGAACCATATAAAATTCTTCTTCTAAATCACCATTTAGAAAAGTAGTTTTGATATTGTAACGATCCGACCGGTCGTTTTGAGCATTTGTACTTTGCTCGATTGATTGATGGCATGATTAGCTCCGTATAAAGTATTATGACTTATGTGAATTATCGGTTTTGATTTTGAGATTATTTGGAATTGATTTGGAAGAATGATTCTCAGCTAGAAGCTTTAAATATGAAAGGTTTGACCGAGTTTTGATTTTCAAGAATTTGACCTTAGATTGGATTTTTGATAATTTTGTTAGCTCTGTTAGGTGATTTTGGACTTAGGAGCACTCCGGATTGTGATTTGGAGGTCTGTAGCAGAATTTGGCTTGAAATAGCGAAAGTTGGAATTTTGATCGGGGGTGGACTTTTTGATATCGGGTTCGAATTCCGATTTCGGAAGTTGGATCAGGTCCATAATTCAAATGTTAATTGTGTACAAAATTTGAGGTCAATCAGACGTGATTTGATAGGTTTAAGCATCAGTTGTGGAAGTTTCAAGTTTCAAGTTCATTGATTTCAAATTGAAGCATGATTCATCGTTTCAATAATGTTATGTGTGTTTTGAGGCCTCGAGTACATTCGTTTTATGATATGGAATTAGTTGGTATGTTCGAATAGGGTCCCGAGGAGCTCGGGTGAGTTTCAAATAGGTTTGGATTGTGCTGCGCTCGTTTTTTTAATGTTTCGACGTCGGTTTTAAGCATAAATGATACCACATTAAGCAAATGAGCTCCAATTTTTTTATTGAAGTTTTAGATCCGCATCGTAATCATGGAGACATAGAAAAAAGAATCGTCGAATTTGGACATGGTATGAAGATTTTATGGTCATTTTACTAAGAATTGGATTGCTAGATTTTTTCAAATTAATTACGAAATTGCCATTGAATTCGTATTTAAAAATCTACACTATTTTCAAATATTGAAACCAACATATCTCCTTCAATATAAGGTCATATGGAGTGATTCAAGAGCCTAACTTGACTATAATTTCACAAGAAATTCATTGGAGACATCAAAAGCATGTTTCAGGATCGTTTGGCATGAGAATCAAGGCAGAATAACTGGCAAAAAAATATATAAAACAAGGGTTTGTTCGTTTGGTCATATTTTGAGTTGGGGAGCTCGGATTTGGGAGATTTTGGAGACGATTTTTACCATATGGATTGGGGTAAGTGTTCGCTACTTGGTTTTAGTTATATTTCATTAATCCATCTTTGTTTTTGGCTTTTGATTGATGATTTCAAAGTAAAATTTGGGGGATTTTGCCTAAAGTTTCATAAAGTGAATTTTTAAGTTTTGAACATCGATTTGGAGTCGGAATTAGATGAAACTAGTATGATTGAACTGATAATTGAATGGGTTATCGGATTTTATGAGTTTTGTCGGGTTTTGACATGCGGGCCTGGGTTGGGATTTTTGGCCGATTATGGGCTTTTGATTAAATACTTGACCTTTTTCGATTGGGATTGGTTCCTGTAGAATTGTTTGATGTATTTGAGATATTTTTGGTTAGTTTCAAGCCGTTCGAAGGTCGAAACTCGCGAGATGGCATTTTTGGAGCATCGTTTGGCTTGCTCGGTATTGGAATTGACTTGTTTGAGGTAAGTAATGATTATAATTCTAGTCCTGAGGGTATGAAACCCCAGATTTCACATTATTTTACTATTTTGAGGTGACGCAAATGCTAGGTGAAAGGCGTGTGGGCGTGCACCATTGGGGATCGTGACTTGGTCCGTCCCGTAGAAACTATAAAGTTGCGTATTTGACTTAAAGTATATGATACTTATGTGCTTTAGAAAGAATTTCCTGTAACTTGGGCAAAATGCCATATTTGGGCCTTGTGCCAGAGTTGTTAGGGGCTTTTTCTTATTATCCTCTCATTGTTTTTGATTTAAGATTTATACTCAGTCATGTTGTGTTTACTGATTTTATAACTCAGTCTTTATTACTTTGTTGTGACACATAAAATGATATTTTAGGATGAGCACCTTGTTTTACTGATAGCCCGAGTGACTTGAGAAGTTTCTAACTGAGTGAGTCCGAGGGCGTGTGTTGTAAGGATATTATGGGATTGGGCTGCACGCCGCAAGGATTCATGATTTTAGTGAGGCCACGGTCCTGAATGATTTATGCCATGAGGTGTCTTGTTATGAGGCCGAGGGCTTGATTGATTTATTCCACGAGGTGGATTGTTATAGTGCTTGGGCTGTAGGAGCCCCTCTGGAGTCTGTACACCCTAGTGAGTGCGGGTACCCTGAGTGAGTGATATGATGTTTTTCCTGATGAGTTGTTCTTGATTCATGTTGTACCCGAGGGGCTATTTACGAGCGATTGTGAGGTAATACCCGAGGGGATGTATATGAGTGATTGTAAGGTTTGTACGAGAGGCTATTTATGATTCATGTTTGCCCGAGGGGGTGTTAACGAGTGATGTTCACCGAGGGGCTGTTCTTGATTTATATTGCCCGAGAGCTGTATGTGAGTGAGTTTTGCCCAGGGGGTTGTTTATGTTTTTATATTTTTACTCATTGTTTTATCACTTCATTGAAAACTGTTGAAAAATATTTTAAATGGTTTTATTGAAACTGGATTTAAATGAGCTGAGTTGATTCAAAACCCTGATTTTAAAAGCCTGCTATTTTTCACTAAGATATCATTATATGAAGGGTATATGTTTTACTACTCATCACTCAGTCTTTATTTACTTTTATTACTTACTGAGTTGGCGTACTCACATTACTCCTTGCACCTTATGTGCAGATCGAGGAATTTCTAAATCCGATAGTGGGTGTTGATTACTCAATGGCAAGTTCATCGGAGTTAGTAAGATAGCTGCCTGGCGATCGTTGCTCTTCTTTTCTCCCTCCTTATCATCCCTTAGTTGTATTCAGTTCTTTCCAGGCTATGTTAGTCTTGATGTTGTCGGATGGTAGTAGTAGATGCTCATGACTAATGACACCCCGATGTCGGGCTTTCTTTCCGCACTGTTGTTTCCTTATGTAGGTTGATTGTTAAATAGCTTTGGTTTTGTCTTAAAAATGAAAATATTGATTGGTTTTGGTAGTGTATCGGATTTCCTAGTACCACGTTACGAGCCATCACGACAGGGTTAGTTTTGGGTCGTGACAGACATCCATTTGATGGATAAAAAGCTTACGGATTGAAGCTAAGGCAATTAAAACTTGAATAGAAGAAATTCTAGTCACTAATGCAAATGTATCCAAAAAATCTATATTTTGTTTTTGAGAAAATTCTTTTGCTACTAAACGAGCTTTATATTTATCTAAAGATCCATCAAAATTAGATTTCTTTTTGAAAATCCATTTACAACCAATAGGTTTTGCACCAGGAGGTAAATCAGTTAAAACTCGTGTATTATTTTCTATTATAGAATCAATTTCAACTTTTATTGCATCTTTCCAATAATTAGCTTCTGAAGAAGATATAGCTTCAAAATAATTTGAGGGTTCATTATTGACAAAAAAAGTTTGAAATTCATTTCCATAAGAAAAATATTCGTTCCTAGGCCTTTTGCTCCTTCTCAGTTCCTAATTTGAGGTAATCTCATTATTTGTTTTAATAGGTGTATGAGAAATTTTATTTGACAGTGGATAAATATATTCAAAGAACTCAGCATTCTTTATCTCAATTATAGTATTGCAATCAAGAACATCACTTTTTTCTAAAAAGAAATCTATATGCAGCACTATGTTCAGCATATCCAATAAGCATACAATCAGCAGTTTTAGAACCGATTTTTCTCTTTTTAGGTTCAGGCAAAAGAACTTTAGCAAGGCACCCCTGCACTTTTAAATATTTTAAGTTAGGTTTATAACCCTTCCACAATTCATACGGAGGTTTGCCAGTTCTTCTATGTGGCTTTCTATTTTGTAAGTGACAAGCAGATAAAATAGCTTCACCCCACAAATTATTAGGAGCATTAGAACTAACTAACATAGAGTTCATCATCTCTTTCAATGTTCTATTTTTTCTTTCAGCTACTCCATTTGACTCAGGTGAATAAGGCGGAGTTACTTCATGAATAATTATATTATTTTCACAAAATTCATTCAAAGATAAATATTCTCCACCTCTATCACATCTAATTCTCTTGATTTTTCTACTAAGTTAATCTTCAACCTCAATTTTGTGAGAAATAAAAGCATTAAAAACATCATATTTATTTTTAAGCAAATACAACTTAGTATATCTATAAATATCATGAACAAAAGTTATGTAATATCTTTTACCATCTATAGTCATAGTCTACTTTAATTGCCAAAATCAGTATGAATCAAGGATAATAATTCAGTTTCTCTATTTACAGAAAAACAAGTCTTTCTAATACTTTTAGTTTCAGCATATATTTCACACTTGTTAATATTATTTGAGTCTAAACTAGATATAAATCCTTGCGACTGTATTTTCTTTATATACGCGACATTAACATGTCCTAGTCTAGCATGCCACAAAGAAATTGACTCAACCATCAAAGCAGAAGAGGACATATTTTTATTGCTAGTATAGGAAATATTAAGCATAAATAAACCACGATTACAATATCCATTATCCACAAAAGTATTATTCTTGGTCAATACGACTTCATCATTCTCGAAAGAAACTTCCACTCCAACTTTTCCTAATAACCCCACAAAAACCAAATTGGTTTGGATATTAGGAACATGCAATACATCTTTCAATGCTAGAGTTTTACTGGATGTGAGTTTGAGAAGAATTTTTCCTTTCCCAAGAACGCGAGTTGTTCTTAAGTTACCAAGATAAATAATTTCTTCTCTGTCCTCAAATTGGGTGTAAGACAAAAATTTATTTTTGTTTGTACAAATGTGCCCAGTAGCACCAGAGTCTATCACCCAATCTTTCACATTGGCTACATTATTTATTCAAAAAACGACCACAATGATTATATTATCCGCTTTAGTCAATTTTAATTTTGACTTAGCAAGGTTATTATTTATCCTAACTCTTCTCTTGTATTGAGGTGCATTTTTCTTGAAGGTTTTAATATTAGTATTGGATATGTAACCATATCTATTTACATACCTGTATTTTGACATTAGTGTTTGCCAAAATTGTGGATGCAATAACGTATTTGCAACACCACGGATATCTGGCAGGACAACTAGGACAGTAGCAGCGGGGACAACACCAAAATTGGCAACATCATCAAAAAATTACATAGTAGTATTACTTGCCATAGTTTCTTAGATTGTAGGGAAATGACACAGGAAAATAACGATAATAATAATAATAATAATACTAAAATAATATTATTTTTAAGCATATACATGAATTGGCTTGAGTCGTGCTAGGCACTGTCCTAAGAAACTATTTCAGCAATGTGAAATATTTTTCCAGGATTAAACAAGCCCATTAGAGGATACATGAATCAGCAAAATTAAATAATAAATCCAGCAAGTTAGAATAAACCTGTAACAACCCGATCAGTCGTTTTGAGCCCTAGCGCACCGTTCAATAGTTTGAGGCCATGAATAGCTTCAATTCAGGCATTATGACTTCTATGTGTGGTCGGAATTAAATTTTGGGAAGTTCGGAATTGACTTGGAGAGTAAATTCTCATATCAGAAGCTTTTTTTTTGGTAAATTAAAATTTCATTACTCAAAAAAATATGTACATACTGTCATCGACCTTAATCTGGACTGTGACGACCCAAAGGGTCATCACCGTATTTCTCCCTTTCTCTGCACTTCCGAGGCCTTGGAAACCTCGATGGTGGTAATGTCGATTTGCGTGCACAGTCCGGGTGCGAAGCCGGAAAGTTTTTATGTTAAAATATGTGAATTCTGTAAAAAATTTGAAGAATTATGATA
Organism: Nicotiana glauca; assembly: GCA_026770625.1. Lineage (NCBI taxonomy): Eukaryota > Viridiplantae > Streptophyta > Magnoliopsida > Solanales > Solanaceae > Nicotiana > Nicotiana glauca. Next base: position 87,995 of record MU783397.1, read on the forward strand.
TTAATATTGATATAGTTGACTTTGGTTAATATTTTGGGTAAACGGACCCGGACCCGTGATATGATGGTCCTGGGAGGTCCATAGAAAAATATGGGACTCGGGCATGTACCCAGAGTCGAAATTCGAGGTCCTGAACCCCGGTAAAAGAATTCTTCTGTTAAATTTTTTTTCTAAAATTATTAAGGAAAAATAGAAATGAAAATGAGCTAGAAAATATAGGTATCGGGCTCGTATTTTGGTTCCGACGCCCGATACAGGTCTTAAAATATGCGTTAAGCGCTTTCTGTGAAATTTAGTCGAAATCGGACGCCGTTTAACGTGTTTCGGACCTAAATAGCTAAAGTTGGAAGTTATGAACTTTGAAATAAAAATTTTGAGTTTTGGGGTTTGATTCTTTGATTTTGATGTTATTTTGGCGATTCGATCGCTCGAGCAAGTTCGTAGGATATTATTGAGTTAGTGTGTGTGTTTGGTTGGGAGCCTCGAGGGCTCGGGAGTGATTTCGGGGTTGGTTCAGAGTGTTTTTGGACTTAGAATGCATCAGAAATTCTGCAATTTTTGCACAGAAACTTCCTTCTTTGCGTTCACACTAGCCTCCCGCGTTCGCATAGCTTTGGAGTTTTCCTCCTACACGATCGCGGACAAACCCACGCGTTCGCATAGCCCTGGCCCCCAGCCTTATTCGTGTTCGCAACCTCTCATCGCGTTCGCATAGTTTGGGTTCACTCCTCTTCGCGTTCGCGTGAGACCAATCGCGAACGCATAGGCCAAAATTATTGGGCCTTGTATCTTCCTTCTACGCATTCGCATTTTCACTTCGCGAATGCGATGCCTACCGCCCAGTCTTCTTCGCGAACGTGACCCTAGTGTCGCAAATGCGTAGTGTTATTTTCTCCAGTAATTTTTAAAAGCCTAAAACAGTGTTCATTACGGGATTATTCCCATTTGTCTCAAGCCTTGTCTTCTCCACAGCACCTAGGCGAATTTCAGAGCTAACCTTCATTAAAGTTCATTGGGTAAGTATTATCTAACTCATCTTCTTCATTTCCTATCATCATCTATCTAATTCCTAGCCAAAAATCATGAATTAAAAGGTAGAAATTAAGGGTTTGGGGTAGAACTAGGGCTTTGGGAATTTTTGGGTGATTCAACCTCAATTTGAGGTCGAATCTTAAAACAAATTATATATTTGAACTCGTGGGATTTTGGGTGATTGGAATTTGGTCTGAGCCTTGAGTTTGGACCATGTGGGCCCGGTCTCGGATTTTGCTATTTTTGGAAGAATGATGGGAATTCTATTTTAGGCTATGAGATTGTGTTTTTGAGCCATTATTGATAATATTGAACTAATTATGGCTAGATATCGTTGTTTCGGAGTTGTATTCTAGAGGAAAGACGGTGTTAGAGGCTTGATTGCTATTTTCGGACCGAGGTAAGTGTTTGATCTAA
>MU783397.1:91653-111791 GCA_026770625.1 Nicotiana glauca
GTTCTGGACCTCGAATTTCGACTCCGGGCACATGCCCGAGTCACATATTTTTCTACGGACCTCCCGGGACCATCACATCACGGGTCCAGGTTCGTTTACCCAAAATGTTGACCAAAGTCAACTATATCAATATTAATATCATAATTCTTCAAAATTTTCACAGAATTCACATATTTTAACATAAAACTTTCCGGCTTCGCGCCCGAACTGCGCACATAAATCGAGGTAACCACCATCGAGGTTTCCAAGGCCTTAGAAGCGCGGAAAAAGGGAGAAATATGGTGATGACCCTTTAGGTCGTCACATGGACATACATCTTAGATTTTGCTCCACATTTCCTTCATCAACTACAATACAAGAACATATTAATCTAACTACTACCTATAGAATGGACTTTACAAACTAGGATAGTAGTTAAGTTCCTACAATCTCCTTTGTATCATGTGTTTGCTTCCTCCTCTCCCATGCACATCATATGTAATTGATCTGCATATGATGGCTTCTGATCTTTGAAGTCTGTTGAAAATCCTACCATTCCTTTCTTGCCATATGTAGTATAGTGTTCCTGCCAGCACAAGTTTGTATAGCTCAGCCTTTGTACTCCTCCCTTTGTAGTACTTCCCTGCCCATTCAAGTTCATCTGCCCATATCATTGGTTGCCTATGAATGCCTTGCCATTGTAGCATTGTTGTCCATATTCTTGATGCAAATATACATTTGAAAAATAGGTGATCCACTGTCTCCTCCTCACTATTGCATAAAGAGCATGTTACATCCTCTACATATCCCATACCTCTTAGCCTGCCTTTTGTCATTAATCTCCTATGTGTAGCTAGATAAGCTATGAAATTCCATTTTGGAACCCCAATAGTGCTGTGCACCAGTTTCCTCCATGACACTCTATCAAATTTCCCCCTCAATTTTCCATATATATTTTTGATAGAGAATTTGTTTATCTCCTCTACATCCTTCTCTTGATAGCCAGCTTCTTCAAAATATTGCTTAGCTTTCAGTATCTTCTGCACTATCCAGGATGCTTGTTTTGGTGCAGTGTTCCATATTGTATCCTGCTTCTTGTAATAAACATGTATCCACTGTACCCATAACCTTTCCTTCTTTTTACACAGGTTCCAAAAACGTTTACATATGGCTACCTTGTTCCATTCCTCTATATCTAGCAAATTAAGATCACCAGTTGCTTTAGGTTTATACAAGTAGTCCCATAATAGTAGAGCTTTCCTTGATGCTTCTACTCCCCCAGTCCAGAGAAAGGTTCTGCATACTCTTTCAATATTCTGAATGATTTTCTATGGCAATACAAACACCTGAGACCAGTATACTTGAATAGAGAAAAGCACACTCTTGATTAGTTGTATTCTCCCTGCATAAGAATGGAACTTTATTGTCCAAGATTGGATTCTTCCTAGCATCTTCTCAAGTAGTGGCTGGCACTGTATCAATGATAACCTCTTAGATCTTAGCGGTACCCCCAAGTACCTAACTGGTAGAGTTCCCTTGAAAAATCCCAAATCTTGTAAAATCCTCTGTTGCAGCTCAGCATGTACTTCCCCAAAGAATATGGAACTTTTATCAGTATTTGCCTCTAGTCCTGATGCCCTTGAGAATTTTTGAAAGCACTTGAACAGTAGATGCATAGACAAGGCATCTCCTCTACAAAATAGTAGTAGATCATCAGTAAAGCTCAGTTAAACTATGTTTAGTTTGCCATATTTAGGGTGATAGTTGAAGTTAGGATCCTTTTTAAGAGTCTTCAGCAACCTTGTCAAATATTCCATAATCAGTACAAATAGATAAAGAGATAGGGGATCTCATTGTTTCAAACCTTTCCTAGACTGAAATGGCTTTGTAGGCTGCCCATTAATCATAATAGAGTATGATACTATTGTAACACAGCTCATAATCCATTTCAAAAATCTTCCTGGCAGCTGCAGATGTGTCAACACTTGCTCTAGATAACCCCACTCCACTAAATCATATGCCTTCTTCATATCTATCTTCAATATGCATCTGGGAGAAATACCTTTCTTGCCATAACCTTTTACTAGCTCATGACTGAGTATAATGTTATCATTTATCAGTCTACGTGGAACAAATGCAAATTGACTCTTATCCACCATTCCATCCATCACTCCTTGGAGTCTGTTAGTTAGGATCTTTGATATAATCTTGTAAAGAATTGTGCAGTATGATATTGGCCTATACTCAGTGATTTTAGAAGGACTTTTCACCTTAGGGATAAGGGTCACTATTGTGCAGTAAATAGGCTGATACATATTGGAGCTATCAAAGAATTCCATGACTGCATATGTGATTGTATCTCCTACTACAGGCCAAGCCTTTTTGAAAAATAGAGCATTGAACCCACCATACCCAGGGGCTTTGTTATCTTTGATACCTTCCAAAGACTCATAAATCTCCTCCTTTATAATCTCTGCATTGAGTTGTAGTTATTGCTGCTCATCATGGGACCATCTCTCATAATAGCTGGATTAATAGCTGGTAATTCACTTGCCGATGAGCCCAATAGTTATTGATAAAACCCTATCACCTCCTCTTCAATGTCCTTCCTTGTTTGCACTATGCTCTCATTTTCTCTTGTTAATCTTCTTATCTTATTTTGATTGCATCTGTTTTTCATAGTTGCGAAGAAATATGCTGTGTTGGCATCCCCTAACTGTAGCCAATTAACTCTTGCTTTCTGCTTCATAATGCTTTCCTCCACTCTTAGCCATTTCTCTAATTTTTTATTCATTTCCTTCTCTTCAGCTAGTGAGGTTTCATTTTGTCTAGGGTCTCTCATTTGTTATTGCATATCATTTAGCTTTTGCCTGCATACCTTGATCCTTTCACCAACAACATTGTATTCATTATTATTTAAAGTCTTCGTACCCTGCTTTACCGTCTTTAGTTTCTACCAGATACACCTCATATTATGTTGTTTCTGTGGTATCTCCCATGCTTCCTTAATTATCTTTATAAAGTCATCATGCTCAGCTAGGTGATTGAGGAATTTGAAAGGCTTGGAGCTGAAATCTTCCTCCTCCTCCAAAGTTATGCTCAGTGGTGAATTGTCAGAATAGTGAGGGTCCATAACAATACCTCCATTTGTGGCATTACCAGCATCCAATCAGCATTGACCAAGGCTCTATAAATTTTGCTATAAATATGTCCATTTGTCCATGTAAAGGTCCTTCTATTAGTCTTTATTTCTGTCACTCCAGTATCTTCTATAAATTCATGGAAGTCTCTTACTTCCTGATCTTGTACAGTATTTCCAACTGGCCTATCTTCAATTGATCTAATAGCATTATAATCACCCATGATTAACCATGGTCTTTGTTGTATTGAGTGCAGCCTAGTCAGTTCACTCCACATACTTCTTCTGTCTTCAATACTATGCAAGCCATACACAACTGTAAATGTAAATCTCAAATCCAATCTCCTAATATAGACTACAATGTGGATAGTCTAAGCAGTACTACTTACCTCTTTGCATTCTATTTCATTTGTGTCCCAAAGCAACCATATTCTTCCTTTGCTACTGTGTTCATAATTGTCTAGATATGCCCATACAGGAGTAATTTTCCTTATAACTTGCCCAGCCTTCTGCTTTTTTATTTTATGTTCTAGTAATGCTATCATGCTTACTTTCTTACTACGAATGAACCACTTTACCTCTTTTTGTCTAGGGACTTTATTTAGTTCCCTTATATTCGAAGTTACTAACTTCTTATAGATATAAAAAGGGGTTGTAAAGTACCTTTTTGCCCAGTATCACCTTTTTGTCTGCCTGTTCCTCCCTCTATCTATCTTGGCATAGCTAACTATAATTTTGACTCTGCAAGAAGATTAAATCCATTGATGACACTCACTACATTATTTGATTGTATTTCTCTACTTCTAGCTGCTAATTTCCCTATAACAGTCTGCCACCTTTGTTCCTCATTTCGTCTTTCATTTCTTGCACTTCCTACACTAGTACTTGTCATTACTGTACTAGTACTAGCATTCTTTTCATTTATGCTTTCCTTCAGCTGCAGTTGTTCCTTAGCTGGTTCCTTTACTTTGGAGATCACTTTGGGCTGCCATTCCTGCTTCTGTTTTACATACTTATTCTTCCTATTTGGACCACTTTGATCAACCATTCTACATTGATGGCCAACTTTCATGCATTTAGTACAAAACTCAGGTACCCAATCATATGCTATTTCCTGCATAAACTTCCTTCTATTAGGATCAATCACTTTAATAGATCTAGGAAGCTCTTTAGTCATATCCATTTCAATAAGAACCCTTGCATATGAGATCCTATCTATTTGAGTAGTACAAGCATCTGCATAAAAAGGAATTCCCAACCCACTACTGATCCTACTAAGTGACTTTTGTCCCAAGCAATTCAAAGGCAAATTGGGATATTTCACCCATACTGGTATTGTTTGGAGAACCTCTTTATTGAAATCAAAATCAGCGACCATACTTTGACAATTGTAGGCTTATTATTCAACATGTGAGGCCTGAATACAGAATTGTATCCCTATCTTCAATTGAATTGAATCGAACCACAAAATAGCCATCATTATGAAAATACACTTTAGGTTTAGCCACAAAGTTCCATACTGAAACAATGTACCTTTGCATGTATCCTATTGTTGGACTTCCTCAAACAACATACAGTATTAGTGCTAGCTTCTATTTTTAAGTTTCTTCCTCAATCTCCTCCTTACAAAGTTCCACAGTTATCTCACCATTTTTATAGTAGGTGCAATGAAGCTCATATCCATACCTTTCATCGCATAATTCGATCCTACAAATAGGTTCACCCACTGCTTCTGTCCTTTCCCAGTCTCTTCTTTAGGTGAACTCACTTGAGGATGAGCTACCTCCCCTGTTTCCCCTAATTCAACCGTAATTGGATCCATGTTCTTCCCAGTAGTGACCGATTTGTTCATATTTGTGCTTGCATGTATCATCAAAATGTTATTAATCACTTTAATACTATGATCATTCTTCTCTAATAGAGTTTTTACAAGTTCCTTCATGATCGACAATGGTGGCAACTATTCTATTAGACTTTTCCCTAGGTCTCTTTTCAAAATTTCAGTCGATTTTAGATTGCTCGTCCCTGCGCATTCATTTACCAGAGTTACAGTAGCAATTTTCCTTGGTCGTCCCCTTCCCATGGCTGCTGGCGTTCGTTATCACATGCACTCTAACGTGCACCGAGAGAGAGGTTATTAACTTTTTTCATTTCAGAAGATTTAAGTTAAAAGAATCGACTAGGATTGAATTTCAGAGTAAAAAACATTGAAATTGGGATTTGAATGTTCCAGTAGGTTTGTATAATGATTTCAGACTTGGGCATATGTCCGGGTTGGGTTTTGGATAACCCGGGAGCATTTTGGTGCCTAATGTAGAAGTTAACATTTTGTAAGAAATTTCATAAGTTTGGAGTGAAGTGAATTTTAGTGTTATTGATGTTTGTTTGAGATTTCGAGCCTTGGAGTAGCTTCGTATGGTGATTCTAGAGTTGGGAGCGCGATCGGATGTGAATTCGGAGGTCTGTAGGCATTATGGAGTTATTTGTCTAAAGATAGAAATTTGAAGGTTTTTGAGAAGTTTGATCGGAAGTGGAATTTTCGATACCGGGGTCGGAATCTGATTTCAAAATTTGGAGTAGGTCCATAATATCGAATATGACTTGTGCGCAAAATTTGAAGTCAATCGGACGTGATTTGATAGGTTTAAACATCGAAAGTAGAAGTTTGAAATTTTAAAGTTTATAAAGCTTGGATTGAAGGTCGATTCTTGGTTTTAGCATCGTTTGATATGATTTGAGGCCTCGAACAAGTCCGTAATGTGTTTTGGGACTAGTTGGTATGATTGGTTGGGGTCCCGGGGGCCTCAGGTAGATTTCTGGTGGTTAACGGATTGAAAATGGAATTTTTGAGAGGCTTAAGTTGTCGGTTGCTGGTATAACCACACCTAAGAGACTTGGGCCGCAGGTGTGGAGCCACAGAAGTGACTAGAAGAGCCGCAGATATGGTTTGGATCAGAAGGGAAGGGACCGCAGATGCAGTCAAGCAGCCGCAAAAGCGGGATCGCACTTGCGGCGGTCTAGTCGCAGAAGCGGAAAGGGGCAGGCCAGGTTTGAGACCGCAAATACAGTCATTTTGTCGCCGATGCATGACCTGCGAAAGAGGAAGCAAAGATACACAAGTGGATCCAAGCAGGAGGATCGTAGATATGGATGAAAGCTCGCACCTGCTGAACCGCAGAAGCGGTCAAGTGACCGCAGGTGCGGAACGGCTGGAGACAGAATCATTCTTTTAAAAATCGGGGATTTAGTCATTTTTCCCCATTTTTCATTGTGTATAGGTGATTATGGAGAGATTCAAGTGGGATCTTTTATCATCAATGACAAGGTAAGCTAATCCCACCTATCTTGAGTTAAGTACATTGATTATCTATGGGTTTTAGCATGTAAATTGGTAGAAATTTGGGGGTTTGAGGAAAACCTAGAAAATTGATATTCTTGAAATTTGACCACGATTTTGGGTATGAAATTGAGAGTAAATTATATATTTGAGTTCGTGGAGTTATGGGTAAAAGTGTTCATCGAAAAATTTTGAATCCGGGCACGTGAGCCCGAGGGCATTTTTGTCAAATTTTTGATCGGGTTTAGGAATTGTTATAACTTGGATTGTAATGAGTAATTGAGCATATATTAATAGATTTGCATAATTATTGGCTAGATTTGGAGCATTTATCATCGATTCAAGTCTTTGAAAGGGCGGGGAATGCCGGTTATGGATCTTCGAAATGAGGTGAGTCTCCTTTCTAACCTTGTAAGAGGAAATTGTCCCTATAGGTGAAATAATTAAATATGTGCTTCTAATTGCGGGGCTACGCACGTGGTGACAAGAGTCCATGCGTAGCTACTATTATGTTTAAGTCCGGGTAGTCTAGGACCCAAAAGCATGCTATACTTGGATTAATTGTAATCTTATTGACAGATCGAATTTGCTTAAATCACATAGAATTAGTAAATGAATTTCCAAAAAGATTTAAAGTTCATTTTCTTAAATTGTTGAAAGAGAATTGGTTTTTCTTGGATAATTTTTTCCCGATGACTTCTTGATTGATTGACTGTGTGTGTTTAAATTATGGAATGGGCCGAACGCCTCGGTGGATTAAATAGATGCATCTATGGTTCGTGCCGCTCGATCCTCGGCAATGCACAATTTACATTTATGTTGGATCAGGCCGTACGACCTCGGCATAAGTTGCGCATTCTTGTATTGCTTGCCTTGAGATTTATTGATATTGCCATCTGCTCTCCCCGACTTGGGATAATTGTTAATTAATGGATTATGAATTCGGAGACTTTAAATAAATAAAAAAGGAACTTTCACTTGTTTAGTAACTCATTTGAACCTACTGTTGTTCTTAATAAATTCATGAGTTATCGCATTAATAATACTATTACTAGACCTTTAGTAAGTGTCGAAGTTGCCATCTCATCTCTACTTCTTCAAGATTAGGCGGCATACTTACTGAGTACACATTGTTTTCTTACTCATACTACACTTGCTGTGTATTTTTGTTGCACAAGCACATGTACTTCTAGTGGCCTATTGGGCGTAGCAGCATGGATGATACTAGGACTAGGTGAACTGCATTACTCAATGCGACCCGCAACTAGTATAGTCTCTTTTAGTGTCTTTTATTTACTTTCTGTCCAATTTGTATTCCGGACGGATGTTGTATCATATTGTTTCTTAGAAATAGCTCATGCACTTGTGACACCATGTTTTGGGGATGTCTATGGGTTTATTCAGAAATTTTAAAAGTTGTTAAATATTTCATTATTTATTTAGTGGAATTTACCATGTATTGTTTAAATGTATAAAAAAAGTGATTTCAGAAATATTTAAAACGAGAACTTATTTAAGTATTTTGGTTGTCTTGCCTGACAGTAGTATCTGGTTCCATCACAACCCTCAGTGGATTTTGGGTCATGACAATATAGTATCAGAGCATTAGGTTCCTGTAGGTCTCACGAGTCGTGAGAAAGTCTAGTAGAGTCTTGCGGACTGGTACGGAGACGTCTGTACTTATCCTCGGGGAGACTATTAGGAGTACTTCCCTTCTTAATTCCTCATCATGCGATTTGATCCCTGGAGGCTATGCCTTTAATTCCTTCCTATTCAATCTTGTGCGACGCGAACCACTTCTTATAAATTGAGGATTCAAGAATTGTAATGGTACTACCGATGCAGTGCAGGGTGTTTTTCCCTACATAGTTGTCTGAGCTATTATCGTCGCCTTGTGGAAGGATATTATGTCTTTTTTGCTCAGTAGCGGTACTTCTGAGAGATCTGAGGCTAGGCACAAGTTTCTATGATGCTATAAACTATTGTTCCGCAATTATTGATATGATGATAGGACATTTGCCTATGTGTTGGGGCAGTGAATGAATTGAAAGGAGGTTTACTCAGTGCATAATCTAGAGAATTCGGTAATTTATCTTCTGCAAGGGAAAGGCGATCAAACTAAGAATGGTCAGATGTGGGCTGGTGGAGTAACGAGACTTCGTATTTGCGAGCGTGGTGGAGTTTTCTTCTACGATGAGGTGTCGTTGTCCTAACTGAACGTACTAAGTTCGCCGTTGTTATGGTCTTCTAAAATTTTCCTTTGGGGCAAGATATCGTGAAATAGTATTGAAGATGCGGCTGTCAGATATCGCAGGGTGTGGTAGTTCAGGATTGAATCAGTGTTTCTAATGTCGAAGGGTTGAGAAAGATGATCTTCCGAAAGGTATAAAGTTAGCAGCAATTGTGGGTTCAAGTGCCACGAAGAATATATTCTAATTAAGGCAACAACAGAGCAACAAAGGATAAGGTAGGACATGTGGGGAGTGTCAAGCGATGGTTAAAATTTCTAGAAGGTCAGGTATAAGAAGCAAAGGTCGAGTAGTCGGCTAAAGGGGTGAGTTTCACCAAAGTGGGAGAGTTTGGAGTGATTTTGGAAATTTTATTGATTGGTGATTTGGGTCTACGAATTAATTTAAAGTATGGGCTATTATGCGGCAGGAGATTTGATATAACGGAAAGGAGCTGCTTGACTTAAAGGAGGATACAACCTAACTTTGAGTTGAAGGGATGTTACCACGCAACTAATTGATGTCCACGAAGGGTGAATGGACTTGTACAGCTAGAGAGTGAGCTTGGACTCGGGGGGGGGGGGGCATTAATGTCGTGGTGATTGCACCCCGTGTAACAGTGCTAGAAAACATCGGCATGTAGATTCCATAGGTGGGATATCTCCAGTGAGAATTTGTGTCATAATGGCTTCAGGCTAAGTGGGAGAGTCCCACCGCCTATGATTAAGGATTGCCTGGTTAACTACGTGCGAGTTTTCTAATATTTAGCATATTTATGAGTTATTTCAGCTACAGGAAGGGAACATAAGTGGTAAATTGAGCAAAATAATTGTTAAAGGTGTGTTATGGTTGGCCTTATTGGCCCATGTTCAGACGTGGGAAGGATTCAGGATTTACGCCTTGTATGGATGCAGATTCCCAGGAAAGTGATTCTATCGGTGCTCCGTTAGGGTTCTATTAGCTATACAGCAAAGAGATCAATCATGTAAACGTGGTTGATGATTCAGAGAATAACAAGAGGGTTTTACAGGACGATTCCGAGAATTTTGGCGGTTGATTGCACAAGGTTATGTCAACAAGAGATAAAGGATCCTGGTGGATTCAAGAATTTGTGTCATAATGGCTTCAGGCTAAGTAGGAGAGTCCCACCGCCTATGATTAAGGATTGCCTGGTTAACTACGTGCGACTTTTCTAATATTTAGCATATTGATGAGTTATTTCAGCTACAGGAAGGGAACATAAGTGGTAAATTGAGCAAAATAATTGTTAAAGGTGTGCAATGGTTGGCCTTATTGGCCCATGTTCAGACGTGTGGAAGGATTCAGGATTTACGCCTTGTATGGATGTAGATTCCCAGGAAAGTGATTCTGCCGGTGCTCCGTTGAGGGGGTATTCATGTGCTAGAAGATTTATGGAATTTATTATATTCGGGGCCAAGTCAGAGCGGGTGGCTCTCAGCAACGGTCCTAGTGGATTCAAAGAGGCAAAGCGTAGTGCTTAGTGATTTTGAGCCTATACGTATGTTAAGAATCGAGCTTGGTAGCAGCTTATGAGAAGGGGCACAAAATGTTCTATGATGTTTTGACTTGTAGTGTAGCCTTCGGGAGGTATGAAATGGATCGTGGGGTTTGAGACAGCATGGTCTCGTTATTCAGGGTCACTCAGGATGAGTGCGGATGGATCGTGCTATGTGTTGGATGGGGTAGTATCATTTCTAAGGCAATCAAGGATAAATTGTAAGAAGATAGATTGATTATCCATAGTTAAATTGGCATATTGGTGGCAGGGATCAGTTCCTTCAGCGCGATTGAGTTATGCAAGTGAATTATGGCGGCACGTATGAGGCCTTTTAGCAGCGTAATTGATGTTATTAAGAAGTATTCTACTTCTATGGCCTGCTATGCATAGGCGGACTCCGGAAGGGCTGTGGTAGCTTAGACCACTACTTAGAGATTTGCATATTCTACTGTTATGAGAGAGCACCTGTGTGTTTCTATGGTTCTCCTGAAGTGAGATAAGTGAAGAGTTTTATAGGATGAAGTGTTAATCCATTTGTGGTAACGGATCTATGATGGAAGATCGTTTTCTATCGTATGATGACATGTTGGGTGCAGCGAGTAGTTTGGAATTCTAAGAGAGGATCAATGTAGCAGTTCAGTGTTGACAAGGAAGTCGCGAGCTCGGATGGGTCAGTGCCTTCAGTGTCACCCGAGATCGGTGTTCAGTGAAAGAGGCTCACATCCTAGTCATGGATTCTTGATTGCTTTTCAGCTATAGTACGGCCGGTGGTATGGATGTACAAACTTGTTATCTGTTACGGAAGGTCGTGGGAGCGTGTTCTACGGGAAGATTATATAAGTGTGGCATATAGTCACTGATTGATTGGAGAATTAAACCAAGTATGGAGATCGTAGTATATCGTTAATATGAGAATTTATGCCTGGAGGGAACTCGAATAATTGGGTTTTTGACCGTGGATGATTACTCCGGTTAGTTATTATGGACCCAGAAAAGATTATTGGCCTAGTTCGGTACGATCAGAATCGGCTTGAGGTCTATGGATGGATTTAAATATGAATATGGGCTCTATATCAGGCCGAATGTGTTCATTTCGGCATAGCTCTCCTAATGGAGCAGTATTTGGATGTTGGATGTTATTTCGTCGTCAGCTATTTCATGTAATGCTATGTTGTGCTGCGTGAGTTGCGAAACGGCTTGGTAAATTTCTTATGTGTTGAGGTTCCGTGTAGCGATGATGTTATGTAAACAAGATGGCTCTTTAGTTTCAGAGCATTTATCATACTTCAGTTTTGCTTGAGTTTGTTATATTATGGCGCTATATGTCACCTCAGGGGTGGTATTATGCACTTAGCATGCTTGTGACCGATGTTCGGTATTGTGTTGTAATGACCAATTTAGCTCGTTGTGTATCTCCTTATGTGAGTTTTATGTGTAGATCGGGTGGCACGCCACCATGGGTATGTTGGTTGGATCGGGTTGCACGCCGCAATAGTGTGATGATATTTGCAGTCCCTTATATTCTATTCTGTGTGTTTTGTTTCCCATTTTCTGAGGAACATTCATATTTAACTACGTGAGTGGAGTAGTCCCTTCTAGAGCTTGTCTTTCTTATGTATCACGTTCAATTGATAGCCTATGGGTACATGGGAGCATCATATGAGACTTTTGGTCATGTCTGGGGTGGCTTGTTGCCTGAGCAATTCGTACTGTGTAAGATAAGGTTACCGGATCTAGGATCAGTGCAATTTGATATATGAAATATACTAACGAGCAAAGACCATTATTTGGTTCAGAAAGAGGTGATGGTTCTTGACCGGAGTATAGACCCTATGAATCGTTGATTCGCCAGTTGGTTATGAATTTCTACATATCCCTTCCATCGTGGCGGTATTGCGAGAGTTGGAACAAGACTTATATATTTCATGGGGTGCGTTGTGAGCATCAAACAATAAATGTCGACTATTATGATCAGAGAGTGTTATTATGGTCTTGTGAATGATGGAGTGCATGGTGTGAATTCAGCAAGGGTGTGCAGTCATGTTCCGGTACAACGTGTGGTGATTGATACAGTGTTCATATGTTGAAAGCAGGCATGGCAGGGAATTTCGGATGTTGAAACTGGGCTCTAAGGCCTATTTGCCTGAATGAAAGAGGTTATCCTTAGATTTGTTCAAGCTGATGTGCCCAACTGAGTTATGGTAGCACGGGTAGGTGCATGAGGTATTAAGAAGTGATTCTGGACAACCTTAGAACAATTCCTAGCACGTTCGTGGACGAACGTATGTTTAAGTGGGAGATGATGTAATGACTTGATCGGTCGTTTTGATACCTAGCGCACCGTTCAGCAGTTCGAGGCCATGAGCAGCTTCAATTCTGGCATTATGACTTGTATGTGTGGTCGGAATTAAATTTCGGAAAGTTCGAAGTTAACTTGGAGAGGAAATTCTCATTTTAGAATCTTTAAGTTGAGAGAATCGACTTGGATTGGATTTTAGAGTAAACGACATCAGAATCGAGATTCGAAGGTTCCAACAAGTTCGTATGATAATTTCAAACTTGGGCATTTGTCCGGGTCGGATTTTGGATAACCTGGGAGCATTTTGGCACCTAATGTGGAAGTTAACATTTTGGAAGAAATTTCATAAGTTCGGGGTGAAGTGAATTTCAGTGTTATTGATGTCCGTTTGGGATTCTGAGCCTGGGAGTAGCTCCGTATGGTGATTCTAGAGTTGGGAGCGCGATCGGATGTGAATTCGGAGGCCCGTAGGTCATTTTGGAGTCATTTGGCTAAAGATAGAAATTTAAAGGTTTTTGAGAAGTTTGACCGGAAGTGGACTTTTTGATATCGAGGTCGAAATCTGATTCCGAAAGTTGGAGTAGGTCCGTAATGTCGAATATGACTTGTGTGCAAAATTTGAAGTCAATTGGATGTGATTTGATAGGTTTAAACATCGAAAGTAGAAGTTTCAAATTCTAAAGTTCATAAAGCTTGGATTGGAGGTCGATTCTTGGTTTTAGAGTTGTTTGATATGATTTGAAGCCTAGAGCAAGTTCGTAGTGTGTTTTGGGACTAGTTTATGAGGCCCGTGAGAGATATTTACTCTAAACCCGAAAGCTCGTAGTACCAAATTAGGAATATGTGTTAGAGATGCGTAAAATTCTTCCTTGCCGCGGTTTGGACTTTTTTGGACTAATCTATGCACTAAAAACTCAAGAAATAATATTTTCCAGAAAAGTGCAATTCTGCGGTCGAGAATGCTGTCGCATATCAGGTATGCGGACCGCATAGTCGCCGCAAAGTGAGTCAGTGTGTTGGTCAAATTTGAGGTCAACTATGCGGTCAATTATGTGATCGCATAACCGATATGCGGACCACATAGTCATCGCATAATTCCCTTGGGATTTTGTAAGGGGCAGTTCTGCGGTGCTTTATGTGACCGCAGAACGGGTATGCAGACCGCATTTTTGCCTCATACCCAGACAGTGTGTTCAGGTTTTGGGAGTATTTTTGCGGTCCATTATGCGGACCGCATGTCAACTTTTTGCGATCGCAGATCTGAATCGGGGCTCCTATTTTTTAATTTTTAAAACCCGTCCCATCCCATTAAAAACACCCCAATAGACCATTTATCTGTTATATTTCACGATATATATATATATATATATATATATATATATATATATATATAGAGAGAGAGAGAGAGAGAGAGAGAGATTTCTAAAGTGAGAAGGAGTAATCTTCATGAAGTTCTCTCTAAATCCTTGCCCCAAATCCTTGAAGATTGTCAATTGAAGCTACTATGTCTTCATCCTAAGAGATTGAAATGCTAAGAGTCTCGAAATTTTATAAGAAATAGGGGAAAACTTTATTGAGGTATGTATGGCTAAAACCCCCTCCTCTTAGAAATTGAGCTTCCATGGTGCCCGTGTAAGTGTTCTAAGTTCGAAACGTAATTGATGAAATGCTTGTTATGTTAGGTGAATTGATGTTGTGAAAATGTATGAGGCAGGTAATTCTTTAGGTGTTTAATGTGTTATTCTCGTAAATGGAAGATGTGTGGAGAACATGAATTATGTGCTAAATGCCTAACTGTCATGCTAAGGTTACTTTGGGATTAATATGCCAAACTTGACGAATTTTCTCTATGCTTATGACTTAAATTGCTTTTGTATATGCCTATAACTTTAAGTGGAAAAGTAAATGTTAGAAATGGGAAAGATGTGAAGCATAGGTTATGGAATATGGAAATTGTGGCCCTAAGTACCGGTAAACTAATACATGTGTAACCAAAGATTGGTGTGAGATGAATAACAGAAAATAGTAACGTCTCGGGGAGACGGCTTAGCCGATCGGGCCGTGATCGGACGTCATGATATATATACACATGGTTGTAATGTATTGATAATTGAAACTAAAAAGTGAATAACTAAATAATGGTAACTCGGGAGACGGCTTAGCCGATCGGGCCATGATCGAACTCCGCTCACGGAAGTGGTGGTGATATGGATAATGATTCAACAGTGTGGGATGCTCCAATCTGAAATTTCAGAAACTCTGTAAGAATCATGGGAACCTCCTTATACTGTTGGCATGGTGCTTATTTGAAACTTTGATGCCTTTACTATTTCTTCTTTACCCTTGTATGGTTGTTCTTTCTAACATGATGGTGTTTATTTATACATACTAGTACTATTCCACGGTACTAGCGTCCCTTTTGCCGGGGCGCTATATTTTAAATGAATGTAGGTGGCTCTATTGCGGATAGTGCAGATCGTGTCTAGCAGAGGATCCTCTTCTCAAGATTCTTGGTGAGTCCCTTCCTCCTTCAAGGGGTTATGTTGTACACCTTTTTTGATAGATATTCATTTTGAGGTATAGCCGGGGTCTTGTTGCCGGAGTTGTTATCATTGTCTTTTGTATTTTTAGAGGCTCCGTAGACGGTTGTGTGGGTTATGTATGGGTATTTTATAGGTCAACAAACCATGTCGTGACTTTGTACTCTTGCTTTCTTCTAAACTATAACTGTACAAAATCACGGAAGCCTAACTACGGTTTAAGGTTGTGTTATAAAATAAGATATCCATGTTGAATGTACAACCCCTTTTATTGTCTAATTAAACTAAACGGAATCAGACCCCGTAATCATATTGAGTTGGGTAGGAAGTGTTCGAGCAAGGCTTGCTCAGTTGGGTTCACTCTGTTGAGTGCCGATCGCGCCTTCTGAGGTTGCTGCGTGACATGGTTGGTATGATTGGTTGGGGTCCCGGGGACCTCGGGTGAATTCCGAGTGGTTAACAGATTGAAAATGAAATTTTTGAAAGGCTAAAGCTGCTAGTTACTGGTATAACTACACCTGCGAGACTTGGGCCGCAGGTGCGGAGCCGCAGATGCGGTTTGGATCAGAAAGGAAGGGACCACAAATGCGATCAAGCAACCACAGAAGCGGGACCGCACCTACGGCGGTCTAGTCGCAGAAGCGTAAAGGGGCAGGGCCAGGTTGAGACCATAGATGTAGTATTTGGTCGAAGATGTGTGACCGCACCTGCGGAAGAGGAAGCGTATATGTGCAAGCGGAGCCAAGGAGGAGGATTGCATATGCGGATGGAAGCTCGCACCTACGGAACCGCAGAAGCGGTCAAGTGACCGCAGGTGCGGAACTGCTAGAGACAGAATGGTTCTTTTAAAAATCGAGGGTTTGGTAATTTTTCTCCATTTTTCATTGGGTATGGGCGATTTTGGAGAGCTTCAAGTAGAATTTTTCATCATCTACGACAAGGTAAGCTAATCCCACCTATCTTGAGTTAAATACATTGATTATATATGGATTTTAGCATGTAAATTGGTAGAAATTTGGGAATTCGAGAAAAACCTAGAAAATTGATATTCTTGGAATTTGACCACGATTTTGGGTATAAAATTGAGAGTAAATTAAATATTTGAGTTCGTGGAGTTATGGGTAAACTTTTTCTTTGAAAAATTTCCGAATCTGGGCAGGTGGGCCAGAGGGCATTTTTGACAAATTTTCGATCGAGGTTAGGAATTATTATAACTTGGATTTTAATGAGTAATTGTGCATATATTAATGGATTTGCATAATTATTGGCTGGCTTATGAGCATTTAGCATCGATTTGAGTCTTCGGAAGGGCGGGAAATGCTGGTTATTGATCTTCGGAGTGAGGTGAGTCTCCTTTCTAACCTTGTAAGAGGGAATTGTCCCCATAGGTAAAATAATTAAATATGTCTTCTAATTGTGGGGGCTACGTACGCACGAGGTGACGAGAGTCAGTGCGTAGCTACTATTATGTTTAAGTCCGGGTAGTCTAGAACCTAAAAACATGCTATACTTCGATTATTTTTAATCTTACTAACATATGAAATTTTCTTAAATCACATCAATTAGTAAATGAATTTTTAAAAAGATTTAAACTTCGTTTTCTTAAATTGTTGAAAGAGAATTGGTTTTTCTTGGATAATTGTTTCCTGATAACTTCTTGATTGACTGTCTGTGTGTGTTTAAATTATGGAACGGGCTAAATGCCTCGGTAGATTAAATAAATGCATCTATGGTTCGTGCCGCTCGACCCTCGGCAGTGCGCAATTTATATTTATGTTGGATCGGGCCGTACGATCTCGGCATGAGTTGCGCATGCTTGTATTCCTTACCTTGAGATTTATTGATATTGCCATCTGCTCTCCCCGATTTGAGATAATTGTTAATTAATGGATTATGAATTCAGAGACTTTAAATAAAAGAAAAAGGAACTTTCACTTGTTTAGTGACTCATTTGAACCTACTGTTGTTCTTAATAAATTCTTGAGTTATCGCATTAATAATACTATTACTGGACCTTTAGTAAGTATCGAAGTTGCCATCTCGTCTCTAATTCTTCGAGATTAGGCGGGATAGTTACTGAGTATACGTTATTTTCGTACTCATACTACACTTGCTGTGCATATTTGTTGCACAGGCACATGTACTTCTAGTGGCCTACTGGCAATAGCAGCACGTATGATACTGGGACTAGGTGAGCTGCATTACTCGAGGCGACCCGCAGCTAGTATAGTCTCTTTCAGCGTCTTGTATTTACTTTCTGCCCAATTTGTATTCCAGACGGATGTCGTATCGTATTGTTTCTTAGAAATAGCTCATGCACTTGTGACACCAGGTTCTGAAGATGTCTATGGGTTTATTCAGAAATTTTTAAAGTTGTTAAATGTTTCATTATTTATTCAGTGAAATTTACTATGTATTGTTTAAATGTATAAAAGAAGTAATTTCGGAAATATTTAAAACGAGAACTTAATTAAGTATTTTGGTTGACTTGCTTGACAGCAGTGTCCGGTGCCATCACGGCCCTTAGTGGATTTTGGATCGTGACAAAACCGGAGGGAAGAAATAATAACAAGAGATAATGATTTGGTGAATAGTGGGAATTTATAGAAATGATTAGCTAAAGAAGAAAGCAATTATTAGCTAAGAAAAGTGTAAAAAGACTAATTTTTGGTGATGTCTTTTACGGAAGAACAAGAAGGCTATTTATAGAAATACTTGGGTTCTTCTTATATTGCCAAGCGTTTGATTGCATGAAAGATGGTTGCCACTTATTTATGGCTTAGCCATTTGGCCACATATCTTCATGTAAAATGTCACATGGCAGGTATTCATAGCCACTTGGCTTTGTAGAACCATTTATCAAATAATCTTCTAAACCAATGTCGCATGTAAAAAAAAAAAAAAAAGGCTTTTGACACATTACCAGTAATTATTGACAATTTGTTCTTATCAGAATTACCTTGAATTTTTCAATGTAAATTAATATATCTTACACCATGAGAATATTAGACTTATACTGAGTAATATTTATGTGGCATGAAGCTCCATGATGGCAAGAAATTTACGTAGTTTCAGTTTCAAAGTTTTAACATTTCAAAAAAGCCAAACGTCTATACCGATCTCTAAGGAAGGATCCTTTCTCTCATCTGAAAAATACGGTAAGTTCATGAAAACTCTCATCTTTCTTCACTACTGTTGAAAATGACGACTACCGATCGAGTTTTCTATGCATTCTCAACAGTTCAATTTATGTTATATTTTCCATGGCCAATTGCACGAATGATATTGAATCCAAATAGGGTTCGTTCGGTTAGTGAACAAGTTATAATGTAGGGATTATAAGTCGTTTTGGCAAATGAATTTGGAAAGCATATATGTTACTTTTTTCTCAATTCACCATTATTGCCCCAGTTAGCGTGGCGTGTCAATCAGTGAGGATAAAAGGTAGGTTAGACAAATAAATACTCTTATAATTAATCCTAATAAATGTTCTTCTTAATCAGTGAGGACGCAAGTAGTAATATGTTTGTCCAGAAATTAGGAAAACTCTAACTTATGTCTGGTAGCAGTCTTATTGGATGAGGGTTTAGGGAGCCTTATTTTCTTAAAGAAAACTGATATTGGGATGAAATGAGCTCAAATATAGAGTAAAACAAGTCAGGTGATTCATACAGCCGACCTCAGCTAGTTATGAGTAGTTGATTGAATGATTATGGATCCATTTTATTGCAATACTCAATAATTTGGAGTTCTTTAAGACTAGAGATTCTCTATATTGTCTATCGGGCATACAAGTCTCTAAAACAGACTTAAAAACTCCCAGCAAAACACCTGAACCTAATGTAAGTATAAATCTCAATCAGTTGGTATCGCTTGTAGTAATCTCCATTATGTTTTATGCATTAAACTGTGAGGTTAAAGATGTGAACGTGCTCACATTGACGCCATGATTAATAGGATTCATCCTTCAGGAATGTCAAGATTACTTTCTTAGAAAGTTGAGGATGTTGAGGTTGCTTAAAGAATTGGTTTCTGCTTATTACTGCTGAGCTTTGGGTTGAGCAACTTTTATCACAATGGCAACCTTATATCGCAGGTTTGTGGACAATATTTATAATAGAATCAATTTCACCAAATATTTTGTTTGGAACAGAAGCTTATGTTGATGCATATACCTTAGAATTACCTTCTTTGTCTTCTTTCTTCTGATTCAGTGGGGCTTTCAGAAGATCGAACGATAGAGGCAGACTTGTTATAACAACAATCATGGGAATGGTTTTTGGATATTTTATTGGCATTTCATCTCCATATGTTTCTCTAACAAAGGTAATTAGCCCAATCTTTCCATATTTGCTCTGATGTTAATTAAGAAACTTTTGTCATTCCTCGTAATTTTTGGTGTCTTTTGCAGATTACTTTACCTTCAAGTCTAATGTCATCTCTTGATGTAGCCTTTGGTGATGACCATCGTAGACCTTCAATTGAACGCTTTTTTCCAGAGAATCTGGTAAATCCAAAGGTATGTATTTCACTTGGATCCTTTACATTATTCTCACCTTCAACTTCCCTATGTTGATTCACTTGTATAATCATGTGATGGAATTTCATTACGACTTATCAAGCAAAATGAAATTTTGGGAACTCCAGTAACACAAATGATGTTAATTTGGCCAGCAAAATCCACATAAAACTCTTTGAACGGATATCTTTCCGCCTTATGCTAGTGAATATTTAACACTTGTGAATTTCCATATCAACAAATTCAGACAGCCAAATGGATCAATTATGCTAATACTACTTCTTAAATGTGTGTCTAGCATTGTGTTAATAAAAATCTACTTTCATTATTTCCTGCATTTTCTGAATGTCCCTTTCTGGTATCTAGAAAAAATGTTGTATTTTGTGCTTTCTCATACCAGTCCTGAACCTGGTATCTACATAGTCTTTTCCAGAACAACTCTTTGAAGTAACCTGGTGTTGAAATGTGAAACATAATAAACTTGTTTCCATTAGTTCACATTAGTTTACATTTGTCTACATGTGTCTACATTAGTTCATGAACTAGACATTAAGTAAGTACATGCATTAGAGTGTGAA
>MU783397.1:115589-131710 GCA_026770625.1 Nicotiana glauca
CTTGAATGAAGTGAGGTGTGGACTTAGTTATTGTGTTTACATATACACTAGGCTAGATGCATGAAAGAGTTCTCCTATAAATAGCTATGTAATCTAGCCATTTGATGTAAGCCAAGTTGAATAGAAATTCTCTTTTCCTCCATTTTTCTTCTTTGTGAGTTTTAAGTGTTCTTTTGTGTTGTCTTGCTCTCCCAAAATTTCTAACACCTGGCTCAACAAGATGCACAGATTTATTGTGTTGGGTCACTACAAAGTTTTATGTGGTTTTTGGCAAATTGGCTGATTTCGATTAGGCCATTCCGCTCCTGTTTTGCAATTAAAGTTTGCAGTAGTGAATGTTGGGTTCACTGTCTGTCAGTAGTGAATGTTGGGTTCACTGTCTGTAATCAAAGCTGGTTAGTTTTGAGCCAAATCTTGGTAAAAGTGAATGCAAGGGTAGGTGCATTAAACCTTTCTTGATTATTTATTCTAAAGAAAAGATGTGATGTTATGATTGGTGCCAACTTCAAAGATTTATAATAAAACCTATCCTATAACAATATATAGAATAACAAAATTATCATACATCGGCTATTTGTATGCTTACTGCTAAGGCCTTAGCATAGCAGTTAAATTACATCCAGTCCGGCTTAATCTTTTTCTTGAAAGTGCCTGAGAGAACCATCAGTTTCACATAACTCATTTATTTTGTACATGATTAGTTTGGAGGTTGAAAATAATTGGCATCCTATAAAAGTTGCAGACTAGAAACTGTTTCCCAGAGAAGGCGTTCCTCGCCTATCTGCCTAGCTTGAGTAGCGGGCAATTGAAAAGTGATAAACATTATCATTATCAAAGCCCAATCAATTTTGTAGTCTAGTTTTTGGATTAGGATTTGATAAAATCTGCTTTTAGCTTGTGCTCGACTGCCGAGTGAAGAACCGTGCTAAACTGCTAATAGCTTAGATGTTCTCGTCTATTGTAACTTTGTTTAGTGGAATAGTTTATATGACCACAGACATAAATGCAAGAGAATTCCATATTTGAAAATGAAAATTTTTGCAAGAGAACTAGTTGTGATTATTGTAAATGGTTAAAGCCTGCTTTTATGGCGGTGGTTGGATCTCAACAGTAGAGTTTCTTATAGTTATTCAGTCTCCATTTTCCTCTGGTCCAGATGATATCCCTGCAGAGGTTTCAAAGTGTTTTAGAGGCTTTGGGGTAGTATGATAAACAATCATTTCAATTTTATATTAAGGAGTGGAAATATGTCAAATGAATGTAGAAGCAAATATCTTGGTTCCCACATATAAGAACGAAGGAGATATTAAAAATGGAGGGAGCTTTCATGGTATTAATATGACGAGCCATATGATGAAACTTTTGGAAGACTGGTAGAGTATAGTCGTGATAGAGAATCAAATTGAATTTATGCATGGTATACACTCAACTAGATAAACCATATTATGGCGTGCCAATAAAAATTTGTTCTGGATGCTTGAGAAGAAAGCAATGCATAACAAATATATAAACTCCATATAAGATTTGAACGAAGAAGCGATCACAAGAAAGGAAATACATAGGAGTTCCCCCGTAATAGTGGGTTTACTCCTTAGAACTGCCTTGCACTCATACTTATTTTTCAGTAGTTATATATGAGCAGATCAATAATATATAGAAAGTGGTAAGAAGTTCAATGGTGCATGCTATTTGCAAATGATATTATGTCTAGTCAGTGAGTCGGATAAAAGTGGGAACTATTGAGAAACACTCGAGAGAGTAAAGAATTTAGGAAAATAAAGTAGACAAGATAGTGCTTTGTAAGTCAGTCTCATCAAACAATAAAATTGATATGAGATTAGATGGATTATGTTGGATAGATACAAACAATTCAAATATATAGATTAGCCTTTAGGAGGACGGCAATGATAGATGAAGATTTTAACATAAAATTAGAAAAAAGATGGATGAAATGGAGTTCTATGCTAAGAAGATAGAAGTAAAACCAAGTTCTATATAATGATTGGGAAACCATCAAGTTATGCGGACGTAAAACCCCAACATATTTACAAGGTGTATTTTGTAGAAATGAAAATAGTCAGATGCATACATGGTCATACAGGATTAGATAATATTAAAAATGGTTACTGATAGTGCAAATACTTCCACGGAGGATAAAATTAGAGAAGTTCTTTTGAGATCGTTTGACTACATTCTGCGTAGACTCCCCATATGAACCAGTTCTAGTTGCTATAATATGATGATTGAATGTGATAAAAGGGAGCAAGGTAATTCTAGAAAAGGAAATTTTTGCAAAAACCTTACAATGATGCAAATTCAGCTTAGAATATAAAATTATGGAATTTAAGGATCCATAGGAACGATATCAACTAGCTGGTATTAAGACTTATTCTTCTTACATCTCGTTAGATCAGGTACTCCGTTGGGAGTCTCTTTATTCTGGAATTAGAGACTTGAACATCCATGTATGAACAGCTGGATATAGTAACATCAAAAAATTTCAAAAGCACCATGTGGTGATATTGAGACGTTCTTATGATTATATGCAGAGCTCATATTCTGATTACATGATTATTTTGCATATGTAAAGGAGTTAAAATATATGTTTCAGCTGTCTTGATACAGTTGAATCAGGTCCTCTCTAAATTATTAATGCTTTGATTTTCTAGATATATGTTCCAACAAATCCTCGTGGTGCAGAGTCATTGCCACCAAGGATCGTTGTCTCCGAATCAGATTTTTACTTGAGAAGGTTGTGGGGTGAACCAAGTAAGGTATGATGCAGATATATCAATAATCATTGGTTAACTCCGATTTTGAAAAAAATAAAAGAAATAAATGAAAAGGAATGTCTCTCATTATAGTGTATGATACCTGCATTTGACACTTCTGGAAAAAAATGGATACTTCGACATCCTGCCTTTATAAGATGCCGTTGCATGTCTATGTTACGAGTTTTTGGATTAAACATCAGCCACACTGGTTTCTGGGTAAGTTTTAGTTTCATTTGCTTGCTAATTATATATTTAGCTGTGTGAGGCTGAAGGCAAGGACTTTAGCTGCAACCCTAGGCTGTCATTCAAGTTTTTAGTTCTCTAATGAACGACATGTGCTTCCAGCTTTGCATTAGCTTAAGAGACAATAACCTATTCTATATGCAATGCTTTCGAAGCATTATGGCATGCATCATTAGGACTTCTGTATTTACGGAAAGGAAAAGCCTGAAGGTTGTCATGAAGTTTGTCCCTTTTACTTTGGTTTTGCTTCCTGGTGCTTTATTTAGGTGCAGTTATCTTACAAATTTTGTTGAATTATCAGGATCTAACAAATAAGCCAAAGTACTTGGTGACATTTACTGTTGGTTTGAGTCAAATGAACAACATTGATGCAGCTGTTACAAAGGTAGTAAAAATGAAGTGATTCCAATTAAAAGGATATCTTTACAACTTTAGCTCTTTTACTTAACATTGCATCCCATGTACTAGTCTTGTTTTCTATGCTTTATTTAGTTTTCAGAGGATTTTCAAATTTTGCTTTTCCATTATGATGGTCGAACGAGTGAATGGGATCAATTTGAGTGGTCCAAGCGAACAATTCACATCAGCGTGAGGAAACAGACCAAATGGTAAGACTTTGATTTTAGGTATTAGCTTTGGGATCTAAGCTAGTGTTTGACCATGGATCCCAAATTTATTTTGAAAAATTTGATTTGGGTGACGTTTGGTTTGAAGATGAAAATGTGTTTGGACATACGTTTTCAAAACATATTTTTCTACTTTATTTTGAAAAAACATGTATATAATTCCCAAGTTTTGGAAATTTGGCCCAAAATCAGCTCAATAGCTGATTTTGGAATTTGAAATTTTTGATTTGGGATTTGGCCAAAATATGAGCAAAATTTATGGCCAAACATGAGTTTTGAAAATAAATCTCAAATTTATTTTGGCAAAACTTATGGCCAAACGGGGCCTAAGTCTTATCTATTTGATGCAACAACCAAAGAGTAATGTGATGCGAGAACTTTGTTCTATTTAGGCAGTAGCTGTTGCGGAAGCCAAATGTATATAGTGTGAATGAGTCACAACTACTATACCAAAAATGATGACAGCCACCAAATAATGAATAAGACAATAAAACAACAATAACTGGAACACTAGAATTTACGAGGTTCGGCCAATTTTGCCTGCTTCTCGGACACAACCAATATTTTATTTCACTCCAAAAATACAAGTGAAATAATACTAAAGAAAGAAGATACAAATGTCTTAAGAAGATAAGAAGGTAAATGAGAGGTGTTTCTTAATCCTAAACATTAGGAAAAAATCCCAACCAAATATGTCACCCACCGATGTGGGACTTTTGACATTTTCAACAAATCTCGACCTTGGCAAAATTTCACATCTTCAATTTTCTTTCAATAACAAATTTTGGTTGTACTTCATCTTCAATCTTCAGTGTTCAACAATAATGATCAAATCCAAACAATGTTGAAACTTGACCGCAGTCACCACCTTTGTCAGCATATCAGCAGGATTTTCCGAAGTATGAATTTTCTTCACCGTGACTCCACTTTCTTCTATGATTTCTCATACGAAATGATACCGAACATCAATGTGCTTCGTCCTTGCATGATACACTTAGTTCTTCGCTAATTAAATAGCACTTTGACTATCACAAAAAATTGTGATACTTTTGTTTCCAATTCCAAGCTCCTTTAGCAACCCTTGAAGCCAAATTGCCTCCTTCATAGCTTCTGTAATAGCCATGTACTCTGTCTCTGTTGTAGACAAAGCAACTGTTGACTGCAAAGTAGACTTCCAACTAACTGGTATCTTTGCTAAAGTAAACACATAACCAGTAGTTGATCTTCGTTTGTCCATATCACCCGCAAAATCTGAGTCACAATATCCAACTACAGATTGATTGTCTTCCTGCTCAAAAACTAACCCAACATCTACAGTATTATGAATATATCGTAGAATCCACTTCAAAGCTTGCCAATGCTCCTTTCCTGGATTATGCATATATCTGCTAATAACTCCAACAGCTTGTGAAATGTCAGGTCTCGTACAGACCATTGCATACATCAAGCTACCAACAGCATTTGCGTATCGTAACTTTGACATATACTCTTGTTCAGCTTCATCCTTTGGCGACATAGTAGTACTTAGCTTAAAATGGGGAGCAAGTGGAGTACTAACTGGCTTAGTCTTCTCATCTATGCCAAAGCGCTGTAGTACTCTCTTCAAATATTCTTTCTGAGATAAACAGAGTTTCTTTGAACGTCTATCTCTTATTATCTCCATGCCAGGAATTTTCTTTGCCTCACCTAGATCTTTCATCTCGAACTCCTTCTTCAGTTGAATCTTCAACTTATCAATTTCTTCCGAATTCTTGGAAGCTATCAACATATCATCAACATATAGGAGAAGATATACAAAGGAACCATCTTCAAGCTTGCACAAATACACACAATGATCGTATTTTCTTCTCTTATACCCTTGCCGCAACATAAACTTGTCAAATCGCTTGTACCATTGTCTAGAAGATTGTTTCAATCTGTACAATAATTTTTCAAGTTTGCACACCATATTTTCTTTTCCAGCAACTTTGAATCCTTCTGGCTGAGTCACGTAGATTTCTTCCTCCAAGTTTCCATGTAAAAATGCAGTTTTTACATCCATCTGAACTAGTTCCAAATCCAACTGTGCTACCAAAGCCAACATAATTCTAATGGAGGAATGTTTGACAACTGGAGAAAATATTTCATTGTAATCAATTCCCTCCTTTTGAGCATATTCTTTGTCCACCAATCTTGCTTTGTAGCGAACATCTTCTTGGTTAGGAAATCCTTCTTTCCTTGCAAATACCCATTTGCACCTAATTGCTTTCTTTCCCTTTGGGAGATTAGCCGATCTCCATGTATGATTCTGATGAAGGGACTGTATTTCACCATTCATGGCAATCCTCCACTTATCTTCTTCTGAACTTTGGACTGCGTCTTTATAAGTGGTCGGAACATCATCAGCTACAATTAAGGCGGCACAAGCCACCGTCTCTATGAGACGAACAGGTTTCGTTATTGTCCTTTTTGGCCTACTGGTTGCTATTTATTCAAGTTGTTGTTGAGGTTCCTGAGTTGGAATCTCCTCTACTGGCTCTCCTTCCAGAGGATAATCTTCATTTGTTTCCTGCTTCTGTTTTTTGTGTAGGAAAAATAAATTTTCCCTCAAACTCCACCTGCTTAGAAGCACCTTCATTTTGTTTGGTATCTTCTGTTACCTTATTTACCATAACAGATTCATCAAAAGTAACATCCCTGCTGAATATTACTTTCTTTGTCATAGGACACCATAAGCGGTATCCTTTGACTCCAGAAGTAATCCCCATAAAATAGCCTTCTTTACCCTTGGATCTAATTTTGACTCTGTCACATGATAATATACAGTTGAGCCAAACACGTGCAAAGAGTCATGATCTACAGCACACTTTCCATACCATTTTTCAAACGGTGTCTTGCCACCAATAGCAGCAGATGGTAGATGATTAATGAGGTGACATGCATATGTAATTGCCTCACCCCAAAATTCATTGCCCAAGCCAGCATAGGACAACATGTACCGTACCTTCTTCAGCAAGGTCCGGTTCATACGTTCTACCACTCCATTCTGTTGTGATGTATGTCTGACATTAAAGTATCGGACGATGCCATCATTTTTGCAAACCTTATTGAAATGATCATTTTTATATTCACCTCCATTATCTGTGCGAATACACTTAATCCTCCTGTCTGTTTGATTCTCCACCATCGTCTTCCATTTAAGAAAAATTCCCAGCACTTCATCTTTGCTCTTCATTGTATACACCCATACTCTTCGGGAAAAATCATCAACAAAGGTTACAAAATAGTGCTTCCCACCCAATGAAGGTGTTTTGGAAGGACCCCAAACATCAGAGTGTACATAATCCAAAATGCCTTTAGTATTATGGATTGCTGTACCAAATTTAACCCTTATCTGTTTTTCTTTGACACAATGCTCGCAAAACTCCAAGTTGCAAGCCTTTACTCCTTTTAACAGTCCTTGATCTCATAAAGTTTTCAAGGATTTTCCTCCAGCATGTCCCAAGTGCATGTGCCATAGCTTGGTTGCTTCTGCCTTTTTTTCGTCACTGGATGTTACTGTCGCTGTCCCAATAACTGTACTACCGAGATAACGGTACATGTTATTGTTCTTCCGATTGGCCTTCATTACCACTAGTGCACCAGAGCATACTCTCATCACTCCATTTTCTGCAATGATTTTGAACTCTTTTTATTCTAGGGCTCCCACAGAGATGAGATTCTTTTTCAAATCCGGTACATATCGAACATCTGTTAATGTTCTGATCATTCCATCATGGTTCTTTAATCGTATTAAACCAATGACATATGAGGTAAGAGGGTTGTTATCCGCTGTGTGGATGACTCCATATTCTCATTCTTGAAATTCCACGAAACAGTTCCTGTTGGGACACATATGATAGCTACAAACCGAGTCCATCAACCATATGTCTGATGATGTTGATGACTCTGTTGTAACTAATGAGAAGTCTGAATCATCACAATCAGCTACATTTGAATGCATAATGGCCTTTCCATTGTTATGTTTGACTTTATTCTTCAACATCGTACAGTCTTTCTTCCAGTGCCCCTTTTCTCGACAAAAAGCACATTCATCTTTGTTGGGTTTAGATCTTGACTTAGATCTTTCTTTCTTTGTCCTCGTTTGATTTGAGGACGACCCCTCACAAATAGTGCCTCTCCTTCTCCGCCCTTCTGTTTTTCTCGCTTTCTTTGTTCATAGCTATACAAAGTCAAACAAACTTCTCTGAGAGAAACTTCATCATTTCCATGGAGTAGAGTAGTTTCAAGGTACTCATACTCATCAGGAAGTGACGCCAACAACATCAAGGCCAAGTCACCATCATCATAAGTTGTATCTATATTTTGCAAATTTGTCACCAATTTATTGAAACTGGTGATATGTTCATTAATCGTGGTACCAGGAATATAGGTGAAGTGAAACAGTCTTTTCTTCATGTACAATTTATTTTGACTGTTTTTCTTCAAAAATTTATCCTCTAGTGCTTTTCATAATTTACTTGCAGAAGTTTCCTTTGTGTATGGATATTTCTGCTCTCTAGCAAGGTAGGATCGAATGGTACCGCAAGCAACACGGTTGATAATTTTCCAATCTTCTTATCCAATAACATCTGGTCTCTTTTCTTCAATAGCAAGATCTAGCCCTTGTTGAAAAAGGACATCTAGAACCTCGCATTGCCACATCCCAAAATGTCCTGACCTGTCAAAAATTTCTACCGTAAATTTTGTATTTGACACAATTCTTGTCATAAGCGAAGATGCCAATGATGACGTATTGTTGACACTTGATGTAGATTCTTCTTATTTTTGTCTCCCATCTTTGACACAAATATTATTTAATAGCTGACGACACAAATCAAGATTATTTCCTTTCTGGTGTGGAAGATCAGACTAAGCTGCAATCACAGAGCATACTCAGACAGAACCTTGACTCAGTTACCAAGATAAATCTTTTCTGATGTGGAAGATTAGATTATGCTGCAACCACAGAGCATACTTAGACAGTACCTTGACTCGGATACCAATTGTTGCGGAAACCAAATGTATATAGTGTGCATGAGTCACAACTACTATACCAAAAATTATGACAGCCACTAAATAATAAATAAGACAATAAAATAACAATAAAATGAATACCAGAATTTACGAGGTTCGACCAATTTTGCCTACTCCTCGGACACAACCAATATTTTATTCCACTCCAAAAATACAAGTGAAATAATACTAAAGAGAGAAGATACAAATGCCTTAAGAAGATAAGAAGACAAATGAGAGGTGTTTCTTAATCCTAAACATTAGGCCTCCTTTTATAGGGAAAAAATCCCAACCAAATATGTCACCCACCGATGTGGGACTTTGGACATTTTCAACAGTAGCCTCTTTTAACTAGCATATTTGGATCCATTGATTTTGTCCTACTAAGATGATAAATTGAAGGGAAATTGAGGATGTTGTTGGATATAATAACTTGTGTTCTTTTGTTTTTTTCCATCTAACATTGGTCTTTCTCTTCCCTTTATCAGGTGGTATGCAAAGAGATTTTTACATCCTGATGTAGTAGCCGCCTATGATTACATATTTATATGGGATGAAGACCTTGGAGTTGAGCACTTCAATGCAGAGAAGTACGCGCTATTCCCTTGATGTTTTAGTTGGTTCATCATTTTAAAAAAGTGAAAGCATTCGTGTTTTCTCTTTATATATGTTGTTTCGGACTAATCTTGGCCGCCGTATGCCAGGTATATTAGACTAGTTAAAAAACATGGCCTCGATATTTCTCAGCCTGCTCTTGAACCCAACAGTGGATTGACATGGCAGATGACTAAGAGGAGGGATGATAGAGAAGTTCACAAGTAAGTACATTCTGTTGAATCATTCTTCTGTTTCAAATTTTAATCTATTTTCACTTAATGTGGATGGAATGCCTGTATAAACTAGCTTATGTTCATCCACATGTCAAATTTTTGTGTCGATTGATCAACAGGAGTACTGATGAGAAACCAGGCTGGTGCAGCAATCCACGTTTGCCTCCTTGTGCAGCGTACTCTCTCTCTCTCTCACACACTCGAGTAGTAGTCTCAAAATATTCTATTTTTGGAAAATCATACACGTTCTAAAACAGATCATTGTTTAGCAATTATGGCTCCAAATGAGAAATTGGGTGTTGATCAAACTCAAGCATAGCCTCAGAGTCCTAGTATATTCCTTATAGGATTTATCTTATTTTATTGGTCTGATCTCTTGTTCAGTTTTGTGGAAATAATGGCTCCTGTGTTCTCTCGAGAAGCATGGCGATGTGTTTGGCATATGATTCAGGTAGTTCTTACTCTTGGTATCAGAATATCAGATTTGTCAACTGGCGATTTCTTTTTTACTTGCTATAATCCTTTCAAGATGCAATTGCCCCGATCACGAGTGGCTTCTATTAGTATTTCATATGCTATTTATACTGATTTTTTCACTTGATTTGATTATAGAATGATTTGGTGCATGGATGGGGATTGGATTTCGCATTGAGAAGATGTGTAGAGGTTATTACTTCTTAGTTCCTCCAGATACATTCTTGAATTGTAGTAGAATAGTGGTAAAAGGAGAGCTGCACACTGAAAAATTAGATACAACTGAGAATTATCTTCTCAGCTTAGACTTATTTGAGATATGATGGACAATTTGGCGAAATCTTAATTTGTTTTAAACATGGTTTGTGCAGCCTGCTCATGAAAAAATTGGTGTGGTTGATTCACAATGGATTGTGCATCAATTTGTTCCTTCTCTAGGGAATCAGGTCAGTCAATATTCATTTCCAGAAGACTACATTTTATTGAGATAGTAATAATTAATATACGCGGAAATCCCCGATTAGGAAGTTCTTGATTCGTGCCCATCTTATGAGAACTCAAATCCATGAACAACGACAAATTGGCTACTTTCCCAACCTAGTTCATAGTGTGATTGTGAGTACTTCAGTCAGCCACCCTATCCTCGAATATGTAAAAATTGAACTCAACCACCGGGAATTTTCCAAGAGCTTGAGATAATAATGATCAAGCTTTTTGTTAGTGGTTGTAGCAGTTGAGCTCATGTGGACTAGTGTTATGGTAAGTCTGTGTAATACCACCAAAGCTTAATGGATGTTTCTGATCGAGAAAAAGGAAAAGAAGACCATGCGAAAGCAACAAAAAAGGAGAGAAGAGGAACGAAAGGAAAGGGAAAATGGAGAATATTATTGTTGTTTGGAATCATTAGGAATAAAAACAAAGAAATGAGTATGCTTAACAGGGTGGAGGGAGAGTAGAAGCTATGGGTTCGGCCAGTAGCGTTGGTCCAAACTATGTGTTTGCCTTAAGAAATTCATTGAATATGTACAAATTATTAGTAATTTAGAACTCACTAACTTAAAAGATTAGAATCCTGAGCCCATAAGCTTCAAATCCTTGTTCCGCCTTTGAATTGCTTAATATGAATTATTTGTTCACAATCCCCAGGCTTGTTTATGGTTACAAAAAGTTTCATCAAATGGAGTCTCCTACCCTCTCATTCCACTCACTTTTGGACGGAACATGTGTTCTTTCATCCTAATCCTTGACTCCCTAAAAACTCATCCAGAGTAAAACAACAACAACAATTATCCAGTATAGTCCCACAAAGTGGTGTCTGGGTAGGGTAGTACGTACGCAGGTCTTACCCCTACCCGAAAGGGCAGAGAGGCTGTTTCCAATCGACCCTCGGCTCAGGAAAAAGAAAAGAAAAGAAAAACAAAAGAGCATTAGTAACTCCAGCAGAATAATTATCTAACATAGACCATAAATCGCAACAATAATTATCTAACATAGACCATAAATTAAAAGCATGCAATAATATCGACTAGTAACTACCCTAAGGGGCACAATACAATATGCAAGTCATCTATGTAGAGCCCTACCAAACCCCACCTAGCCCCTACCAAGCCCCACCTAGAAGCCCCTATCCTACAACCCTGATACTAGACCTCCAGACTCTCCTATCAAGGGCTATGTCCTCGACCATAAATTAAAAAGGCAGAATACATAACTGGGCCCTTAAACTTGGCCTTTTTTTTCACTTGAACACTTAAACATAGAGTTGTTCCTATTAGGCCCTTCAACTAAACCACATTTGTGCCAATTAGACACTTTGTAGTGACATAATTGAGTGCGTGAGAAAAGACGCGTGAACATGAGAAAAATATTGTGATTATTATTTTATAATTATTATATTCTAATATATTATTCCACTTAAAACTAATTTTTACCCTACATTCTATTTCTCTTCTTCTTCCCGTGAACCCATCATTTTTCCTCTTAATTTTTTTAAAAAGAAAGTATAGTGTACATGGATTTGACTATTCTCAATTGGCTTGCTTGTTCTCTTTACACGCTACTAGAATAAAACTTTACAAACTAAAACACACAAGTGGTTTGATAGAAGTTGCATTTTGACCTTAACAACTTTTAACAAAAATAGTACTTCAATAAAAGAGCAAAGTTGTCAAATACACTAGTGCAACTATTTCATAAGCAAAGAAGGAAGCCTTAAAAGCTATCAAATACACAAGTGCAGCTAATTACATATCAAACGCTAATTTTTATAAAAGTTTTTCTCAGATGGTCTACAAAGTGTCTAATTAACACATATATGATTTAGTTGAAGGGCCTTATAGGAACAATTCTATGTTTAAGTATCTAAGTGACAAAAAAGATCAAGTTTAAGGGTCGTATTTGGCCAATTAAAAACTCATCCAGAGTTAAAAAAGAAAAAAAGGCTTATCTCCTGTTGCTCTCCTTTCATTTATCTTGATTCCTTTCAATCCGAAGCATCTGTAAAAGAATCTAATCCTATGATTTTTTCTTGTTATGTATGTGATAATTTGTAAAAGCCGTGACAGATCACTTGAAGCATCATCTACAGAGGCTAACACAGAATGGCAATGCAACCTTTGTGTTGCAGGTTTAACGAGACCTAGTACTTTCATCACAGAGTTTAAATATATATGTGTGAAAAATCACTATAATTTCAACAAATATTAAAACTAAACCTATAATATCAAAAGTATATTGAAATTAGTGCTAAAACTTTGGAAACTAATTCCATCAAATTTATATCTTGGATACACCTCTCTTTAGACAAGGAGCTAATTATTTCTTCCGTTTCGTCACACTGGGTTAGGAAGATCTCCTTTATGTCTATCCTGGATGAGGAAGAGAAATTATTAGCTAGCAGAGAGAAACTGGTGCTTCTTCGGATATGATTATTTGAACATTTAGAGATTCGTGCTTCTTCATATGTGACTATATATCATAGTGCCATGAAACTGTTCTCACCTAGTTTCTTTCTTAAAAGTTGTTGTTACTGTTTCTTTTTGAGCTTTTGGATGTCGAAGGAGGGGAAAGCTAGTATTTCCTGGACTGCATTTGAGTTATTATAACCATATCATCATTCTTGATATGGGATACAAAACTAGCTCATGAGGGGGAAGCCAGTGTTTCACGTCGTTTATTGGCG
The DNA here is from genome assembly GCA_026770625.1 of Nicotiana glauca. NCBI lineage: Eukaryota > Viridiplantae > Streptophyta > Magnoliopsida > Solanales > Solanaceae > Nicotiana > Nicotiana glauca. The sequence goes on from MU783397.1 coordinate 128,752, forward strand.
ATAATTGGGATCTTTACAAGCACCATGTATAATTGCTGGTAAAACCTTTACTGACCCCCAATACAATGGCAAACAACTTAATGCCAGTAAAGGTTCTGCAGCAAGTTTTATTGCAGCTAAATTAAAGGGTATATTCATGGCCGCTATAAGTCCTGTTTTGTTGTAGAATCACAGATTACCTGATTACTTATCCTACTTAAGTTGGTCTTTTAATCATTCTTTGGCATGTTCCTGCTTCTTTTGTATTATTTTTTTCTTTTGGATTGCAGGGTGAGTCTGAGAATGGTAAAGCTCCTTGGGAAGGGGTAAGCACATCTTTTGTCACCTGAAATTTATATTGATAACTACTGTAGGTTCTTTAACTTGATTAATGCTAACCCCAACTTGTTCGGGACTGAGGCATACTGATTGTTGTTGTTGTACTGAAGGTTAAAATGGATGAATATATGTATTGTAGGTAAGAGAGAGGTGCATAAATGAGTGGGCTATGTTCCAAGATCGTTTAGCCAACGCAGATGAATCTTATTTTGTCCAGCATGGAAAGAGTAGAGTATAACACTTCTGCAACTGTTTTTGCTTTTGAACGTTGTTTCTTTTTTCTCTCTTTTTTGCTTTTTTGGAGGGATGTCTAATTCTTTTTAGTTTTTACCATTATCTCTTTCTTGTTTTAATTCTTTTTACTAGTACTAGTAGAATATCCATATGGTAAACCCTTTGATACTGAAGGTGTCTTGTTTTGTGCATAGACACTACTACCAGACTTTTCAAGAAATTTTGTGCACTTTGTTATCCGTTTCCGCTACATATCATTTTGGAGGGGCTGCCAAACCATTTCGGAAGATGGCGTTTTAAATGAAATTTTTACATTCCTATATACTATATGAAACTATATCCAAGTTTTTCTATAATTATATTTTATATACCCAATTATTATTTATGTACATTTTAAGGGAATTAATGATAATAATTAGTGTCCTAAAATTACTTTAACATATCTTTCACTCCCCATATCTTCTACTCCCCCACGTTTCTCTCTCCACATCTCACCCCCCTCCTCACGCATCTTGCACAAGAGAGCGACAATTCCACCATTGATAACCATTAAAAAGCTTTGAAGCTTTGAATTCGAATTTGTGTTTTCAAAAAACATTGTTTGTTTGGATTGGATGTTGTTGCAAAGAATTGAGAATTCTCTCTACGTCTCTCTCTATCTCTCAATCCCAAATTTCAGTAATGTAAACCAAAGGAAAAAAAAGTAGCAATTCCACCACTGACAGCCATTAAAAAGCTTTGAAGCTTTGAATTCGAATTTGGGTTTTCAAAAATTATTATTTGTTGGATTGGGTGTAGTTGCAAATAATTGAGGATATAGTTTGGAGTTTATATCTCAATTTTGAGGGGTTTTGGTGAAGATTAAACTTGATTTTGGCTGAATTTCAAATTGAAACTCGAAAAAGAAGAAGAAGAATAAGAAGGACATACATTATACTGCAGAAATTGTAGTATAATTATAGAAAAATTATATTATGTAGTTTATATATTTATCTTTTATTTATTTAACTATTGTATGAAAGTTGAACAACATTGTATAAAAATTATATTTAAGTTGTATGATATTGTAGTTGTATAATATATAATTAGTTGTATGATATTTGTTTTTACTATGTATAAATCACATACAAAATATACAAAAGACATATTGTATAAAATTTGTATTTAAGTTGTATGTTATTGTAGTTGTATTTAATTGAGTAGAAATAATGTGTGAAAGTCGTAAATAAATTGTATAATATATAATTAGTTGTATGAAATTACTCCATTTGAATGTGGCAAAGATTGGAAATTTATTATTAAGTAGGTTTGACCTCTACCAATTAGTAGTTTTTAGGTTTACAATCCTTCCTTAATTGAAGGCACTAATAATGGATTGGGAGCCTATTAAGCTGAAATGTATATATTTTGTAAACAAAATTGTATAGGTAGGGTAATTTACTAAATATGAACATTTAGGGTAATAAAGTTTCCAATAGTGTGTATGAATGAAAAAATCCCGTATTAGAAATATAGGCGGATCTAGTTTGTAAGTTATGGGTTCACTTGACCCAATATCTTTTATTCAAATCATATATATATATATATATATAATTGACTAAATATCTATAAATGCTTGACTATATATGAATTCGATCATGATTAACTTTAGATCGCGGTAGTAACTCATAAAATTTAGATTCTGATTTACGCCTCTTACATTGTCCTATGGGATTTAGTTTGGGTGTAAGCTAGTGATAGTTTTGAGTTAAGTTGGTCATCCTTTTGGCTACTGGACTTTTGTTATCTAAGGTACAAGATTTGTGATGTATGACTCCAACAATTTTGTTTTCACAATTTAGTGGGATATTTAGACCATTTTGCCTAACTATTAAATAGACGAAAAGCTTTTCGTTTCTTATATTCTAATTTAGTTGGTCTTTTTTTTTCTTTTCTTCTTTTTATTTTTATTTTTTATTCTCTTACAAATTCTGGGAGGGGGCGAGATTAATATATCGAATAAACTTAAAAATTGGTGGACGAATTAATATTTTCGGTAATAAGACACAAGTCAGCCATACAAAGAACAATCGCGATGATGTGCCATATTTTAATATTAAATTAATAGACATATAATCACAACATTAGTAATTAAATACAAGATATTAGTTACTTAGACCTAAAAACATGACTTCCAAGTAACATTAATGATAAAAGGATTATCCAATTACACGGGATTTTAAAGACAAAAGGTGATGGCGTAATCAATAATCACTATATTTTTTATTGAAGGACTTTTCTTTCTCTCTTTCGATATATATATATATATATATATTATCCAATTACACGGGATTTTAAAGACAAAAGGTGATGGCATAATCAATAACCACTATATTTTTTATTGAAGGACTTTTCTTTCTCTCTTTCG
>MU783397.1:134389-185445 GCA_026770625.1 Nicotiana glauca
GACATTTCTACATGCATTGGAGTTTCCACATCCTGCAAGAGTGTGTTAACACGAAGACAAACTTTTTATGGGTTTGATTTATCAAAGAAAAACTTTTGGGTTCTCAAACGTAAAAGTAGAAGTGCATGAAACTAACTTTAAAATTGCTTTACCAATAGAATTAATAAACTGATCTACAGTCTGATTACTTACTTACTTTGGTAAAATAAGAAAATATTAAAATTCTTATTTTTAAAATGGAAATCAATCCTACGTAGTTTGAATCGTACAAGTCATTGAGATAAGATAAAACTAGATATTCTTTACATTTTACGTATACTCAAACACTTTAGGTGCTAGTTATCATAAAACTCTTATTATTGAAGACTCTTCTCTTTATTAGAATATACAATAGATTTATCTCCAAAGAGAGAATCTCTTCGTGGTATCAGAGCATAGCCAAGGCTCAGGTCAAAACTTCATACATTATTTGAATTCACGTGTAAATTATATAGGCAGTTGAGATAAGATAGGACTAGATATTCGTTGTATTTTATCTCTACACAAACTCTTCAAAGGCTAGCTGTCATACAACTTGTATGTACTGAGCACTCTTTAATCTAATGTAATATATGACTGATTTTGTGTTGCAAATAAATTCAGTGTCCCGAGGCCTTAAAACCTCTCTTTTTACCTCACCTCAATTTGCATGCGTGGTCAGGATGTATATCCGGAAAGCTTTTATGTGAAAATATGGGAGATAGAAATTTCTAGAATTAAAATTTGATCATGGTTGACTTTGGTCAATATTTTGAGCAAAAGGACCCCGGATCTGTGTTCCGACGATCCCGGGAGGTCCGCGGTAAAATATGAGACTTGGGCATATGCCCGAAAGTGAATTCCAAGGTCTTAAGCCTTAGAAATTAATTTTTGAAAAAAATTATTTTGCTAAATTATTTATGAAATAAAGAAAAGAATTAATGTTGAAACTATTGGTATCGGGCCCGTATTTTTGATTCCGGAGCTCGGTACAAACTTATTAAAGTATTTAAATGATAACTGCAAATTTGGTAAAAAATAAAGTTTGTTTGATGTGATTTGGACCTCCGGTTGAAGAGTTATGAACTTTATGTATTCTTGATGAAAATGATAAGTTTTGAGGTTTAATTCATAGTTTTACATGTTAGATTGATGATTTGACCACACGAGCTAATCCGTATGATATTTTCGGACTTGCGTGCATATTTGGTTTGGAACCCTGAGGGTTTGGGTGAGTTTTGGATGGGCCATGGAGTGAATTTAGACTTAGAACATAGTTGTGGCAGGTTCAGAGAAGTTGCAGGTATCTAAACCGGCATGTGCGGTCCGTACTGATTTCTTGCAACCGCGGAGGGGACTTTGCGGACGCACTCGATTTCTTGCGGTCCGCGGTGGAGCTCCGCAGCTGCAATCCTTTTTATGCGATTCGCGGAGAGGGTCTGAGAGGGGTATATTTACACAGAATTTTCAGTTATTTTTTTCACTTTTCGAAAACCCTAAAACGTAAAAGGCAACTCAATTCACACAAATCTCTACGATTAAAGAATATAAAAACAAGACCTAAGGGTGGAAAAAAAAAGATCCTCTGCCTTCTCTCTAGGAAGACCATGAATAGTGATTCCGTCACTATTCACCGATCATAATTCCAGTATCCCGTGGTGGATCATCACAAACTTGGTATGAAAAGTTTCATTTTCTCATTGCGCACAACCCACAACTGATTTCATAGTCAAACTCATAACCATTTGATCTAGATCTTAATTCTAAGTTTTGCGAATCACAGTAGCATTCGGTTTCTCTACAAATTTTGAGTTTCTGCTATCTTGTTCCATTGGAATGTAGAGGAACTTCGGTATTTTTTAAGATCATATTTCAATCTTAGAACTCTATAGTGATTCACAATTGTGCAGCTAAAAGCATTTTTCACGTTACTGTAGCATTGACAAAAGTTGTTTGCGTAACTTTCATGTAATTAAGCTGCTGCCTTTATTTTTATATGGAGTGTTAACGAACCCCAATGTTACTCAATACAGCTCTTGATTCAGGTTCAAGGATCACTGTAGGTGGACAACAACTGGGCTTTCCAGAAGAAGAAACAAAGCAGTTACGCTGAGGTCGTTCATGGCCTCTAAGGCTGGCGACCAGTCACCTCCGATGGCTGGTCTACCCTCCCAAGAATCTCCCTTCATCCCTAACAACACCACAACAAATCACAAGCCATTAGATTATTCAAACATTTTGAAACCAGCCACAATCAATGCAGCAACTCAAGGAACTACGTCAAAACATTGTTCTGCTGATCTAATCACTGTTCGTCGACCAGTGTTCTGTCAAGGACAACCTATGGTGAAATTCATTGAAGCTGAGATGGATCGAATGAATGAGATTGAAGGACTGCAACACGCAATAGTGTGCAAATTTTCTTATGGATGGCCTGAGCTTAATGAAATACGTCGAATTGTACCGATTCCATGTGGAATCAAAGGCGACTGTACTATTGGACACCTTCGAGACAGGCATGTGTTAATATGATTGAAGTTATGGCAAGATTATGTAGAATTCTCATCGAAGAGAGTTTATTACGTAAAAGACAAGGCTGGAAATGAATACCAATTGCGAACTTTGATATATGATGCTAAATTCAATGTCGATGAGGAAACACCTAAGGTAATGGCTTGGATTTCATTTCCAAATTTGCGACCAACTTATTTTGTGAAAGAATGTTTGTTTTCATTGGAATATGCTGTGGGAAAGCCAATGCATCTTGATTTGGCTACTATTAACAAGACAAGGCCAAGTTGTGCACGAGTTAAGGTGTTAGTTGCTTTATTAACTGATCTCCCTAAAAAGGTGCGTATGGATATTGTTGATGAGAAAATGAGGGAAGTGAGAACTGAGTGGGTGACGATTAGGTATGATTACCTACCAAAATACTGTAAAGAATGCAAGTTACAAGGACATGATAGGATGGAATGTTTGAGAATTAATCCTGAGTTAAAGGAAAACAAAACTGTCCAGCAGCAGAAAAATGCAGAAACAGTGCGACAAAGAAATATGAATCATGCAAAACAGGATGCTCCATTGATGATACTTACTACTGTAAGGTAGTTGGTAATATAGGTCCTCAATGGAAGGAAGTTCGCGATAATAGCGGTCAAAACAAGGGTACACAAATTGAAGGTAGTACTGCAGAAGGAAAAGAAAGGGTTCCTACAGAAAATGCTATGGCAAAACAGGTTCAAACAACCAACCAATTTACTGTGTTAGAAGTTGAAGATGGTGAGGTTAATGAGGATAACCAACTGGCAGTGGTGGAGGAAACTCCAGTTCAAAAAAGCAAAGATCAAATAGTTAATGAAGCAAGAAGGCTGAATAGAGATGCACCAGAGTTTAGTCCTAAATCTAATAGGATTGCAGATTCGACAAATAGTAACTATGTTGAGTTTACTGGACATGGGAATGAAGTTCAACTGATAACTGATCGAGAGATTCATAAAGAGCCTACTACACATTGGGTAAATATAGCATTTGCAGAAAATGTGGAAACCAATCAATCTTGTCAGGATATCCCTTCTCAATCTGTAGTCAATGCCAACAATGTCAATAAGATGCAAAATGCAGCACCTTTGCAGCAACAGGTGCAAAGAGCAGTTGTGAATTTAGTTGCTACCAATACCTCATGTCAAAATGTTCCAACTCAAGACTCCCTGGTTGCAGATACCATGATAAATGGTGTTCAGAAAATTCAGTTAGGTGAAGGAAAACTATGGAATAATCAAATTGAAGAGTATGCAGAAGAAGGGGATTTGATAGAAGATGAGAAGGAGAATGATGAATTAGAAGAAGAAGACCAATATGGAGAAGGGGAATAAAATGAGAATGAACAACGACTACAAGCTGTGACAGAAAGCAAGGACAATCAACATGCCAATGGACATCAAATAGTGCTTACTAATACAACTGAAGTTGCAGAGAAATTTCCAAATGCTGAGGCTGCTCTTTTGAATGACCCTGGGGAACTAGAGAAGAGCTACAGATGTTGCAAGAACCAATACACACAATTGTCAACGACCTGCACTAAATCAAAAAGGTGAACAGGTACAGCAGAAGCAACCTCAACAAATACATACAGATATTGTCCCTTTGAAAATAATTGTTCCATTAGAGCGACTGCAATAAAAGGAAAGGAAGAAGAGGGAAGTGCTACCAGATCTGTGATTCCTAACCAAAAGACAAATCAACTAGTTTTTCAACAAAAACATCAGGAAGAGGAGGACAAGTTTGGAGGTAAAGGGAAGGATTTAGATGCAGAATAAATAGCTCAAAAGTTTAGGAATGTGGCAAGGCAAGGTGATTTATCTCCAAGAGTAATCGAGCAAGTTAAATCTGCTGGGAAGGGCAAGAAGAAACAGGTCAAAGACAATCAAAGTGTAGTACCACCTAGGGTTCGAACAAGAAAAACCCTTTCCAAATCACATAACCAATGATGAATGCAATATTCTAGAATGTGAGATCGGTGAATACAAAGAAAGCCTTTGAGAGGCTTATCAACATGCAGAGGCAAAAAAAATTTCAATTCATAGGGATCATGGAACCAATGCAGAAAGCAAGGAAAATTGAGTGGTATAGGAGAAAGATTGGAATGCTACAAACTTTTGTCAATGTGTCAAATAAAATATGGGTGTTTGTAGATGAGGACCACGGAGTTGATATTATGATTGACATGGAGCAACAATTGACTCTCAAGTTAACAAATATGGACACTCAATCTTCTTTCATTGTCACCTTCGTGTATGCAAAGTGCGATGTTATTGAACATATTGAGTTATGGGACAACTTGTACACTCTTGCAACTGATATGTCTCTCCCTTGGCTAGTGGGAGGGGATTTCAATGTTATTTGGGATGAAGAAGAAAAGTTTGGTGGCCTTCCCGTACACATGAATGAAGTTATTGATTTCAGACATTATGTAAATACGTGCAACCTATTCGATCTTGGTTTTAAAGGGAGTATATACACTTGGTGGAATGGTCAAGATGATGATGGATGTATTCTTAAGTGACTTGACAGATGCCTAGCCAATGCAGAATTTCAACAGATTTTTGCAGGATTAGAAATTGCTCATCTTTCTAAAACTGGTTCCGACCACAGACCGATGATGTTGAGCGTCAATTCCACTACAGTGCCGATCAAGAAGACATTCCAATTCCTTAATTTCTGGACTAAGAATGCTTCGTTCAAAGCAGCTCTAGCTGAAAATTGGACGGTAGATTTTCAAGCGAACCCTTTCACTTTGTTCAATCACAATCTCAAAAAGGTGAAGAAGGCTCTTTCGATTTGGAGCAAGGCTACATATGGAAATATATTCCAAAATATTGCAAGTTTGGAAGAAGTTGTCTTAGTTCATGAAGCACAGATTGAATTGAATCTTTCAACTCAAAACAGAGAAAGGTTAGTGAAAGGTCAATCAGAATTCATTAAATTTTTAGCCTTGGAGGAGGAATTTTGGAAGCAAAAATCTGGAATGGCATGGTTCAAAGATTGTGATAGAAATACAAAGTTTTTTCATGCTTAAGTAAATGGAAGAAGGAAAAGATTGTAGTTAAAGAGAATTCAAAATAGCGATGGCATTTGGATAGAAGATACTGCTTCCATGGCAGAGGAAGCTATCAAAGTTTTTACTGATCAATTCCATGAAGAAAGGGTTCCTGAAGATTTTCGGATACTTGATCATGTACCCAACTTAGTAAATGATGAACAGAATGAACAACTAATGAGGCATCCTACAAAAGAAGAAGTGCTGACAACAGTTCTGGGACTAAATGGTGACAGTGCTGGGGGACCGGATGGTTTCACTGGATTTTTTTTCCAAACAAGTTGGGACATAGTTGGTGATGATGTATATGACATGGTTAGAGCGTTCTTCAATGGGCAGCATCTACCAAGGTTTGTGACCCACTCAACCTTGATTCTATTACCCAAGAAGAAAGAGGTTTCTAGCTATTCAAATATGAGACCAATTAGCCTAAGCAACTTTATAAATAAAGTCTTCTCGAGAGTTATTCATGAGAGGATAGTGGATATGCTCCCTAATCTAATCCCAGAAGAGCAAGCGGGCTTTGTAAAGGGGAGAAGCATCGTTGAGAATGTTTTGCTAACCCAAGAAATAATCACAGATATTAGAATGAGGACTAAAGCGGGGCCTAATGTGGTGATAAAACTTGACATAACTAAAGCCTATGATAGACTATCTTGGCTATTCTTGACTAAGATTTTGAGGAAGATGGGTTTTGGCGAAAGTTTCATAGGCTTGGTGTTTGACCTTATTTCAAACAATTGGTATTCTGTGATGATAAATGGACAGCTTATGATTTTTTCAAGTCGACAAGAGGAGTGAAGCAAGGAGATCCTTTATCTCCGACTCTCTTTATCCTAGCAGCTGAAACATTGTCAAGAGGTTTGAATGCGCTACATAGGAAGTCGAATTTTAGAGGATTTGGAATGCCTAAATGGAGCCCAAAAATCAACCACCTTGCATATGCCGATGACATGATTATTTTCTCCTCCTCTTATGCTACATCTTTGAAATTGATAATGGAAGTGTTATCTGCATATGAAAAAGCTTCAAGTCAGTCAATCAATAAATCAAAATCTATGATTTATATGCATCATCATGCACCTGAGAGAGTAGTGAACAAAGTCCAAAGGATAACTGGCATCAATAGACAAGACTTTTCTTTTATTTATCTTGGCTGTCCTATTTTCCACACTAGAAGAAAAATGGATCATTATCAAAATTTCATCTCCAAAGTCATGGATAAACTACAATCATGGAAAGGTAATTTGTTGTCGATCAGCGGTAGAGCTATATTGATATCATACGTACTGCAAAGTATGCCGATACATTTGCTCTCAGCAGTTAATCCCCCTTCATATGTTATAAACAAGCTTCACAAAATGTTTGCGCAATTCTTTTGGAGTAGTGTTGTGGGTGCAAAAAGCAGACATTGGACTTCTTGGGACAAATTGTGTTTGCCATATGAAGAGGGAGGTGTATGCTTTCAATCACTACATGATGTCTCTAAAAGTTTATTTTGTAAGCTATGGTGGAACTTTAGAACAAAACCAAGTTTATGGAGTTCCTTCACAAGTCAAAAGTATTGTAAGAAGCTCAATCCTATTATTGTTCCGTGGCATTATAGATCACATATATGGAGGAAGATGTTAGAATGTAGAGATCTTGTTGAACATCAAATTGGATGGCAGTTAGAAATGGGTTCGTCACTTTTTTGGTATGAAAACTGGACAGGGCTTGGAGCTTTATATTTTGTGGTACCTCCAGATTTTGTAATAGATGAGACTATCAATAATGTTCATGAGGTTTCACAAGATGGCATATGGGATGTCGATATTCTGATGCAGGTCTTGCCAGAAGATATAGCTGAACATATCCTAAATTGTATTAAACCTCCAGTTTTTCTGAGGGGTTAGATAAATACTAATGGATGTTGGAATCAAGAGGGAATTTTCAGTGAAATCTGCTTGGGATATTTTGAGGAGAAGAAATGATCCTTCTATCTCATATAGTAAAATGTGGGTAACATGATTGCCATTTAAAATATTATTGTTCTTGTGGAAGGTTTGGAGAGCAAAGTTTCCCCTAGATGATTGGATGAGAAGATTGGGATATTGTTTACCATCGAAATGTTGGTGCTGTGGTCAAGAATAGGAATCACTGACCCATCTATTTTTTACATCAGCTGCAGCTACAAGAGTATGGACCTATTTTTTAACAAATGCAGGAATTTCTATGGATCATTTGACATTGTACCAGGCAATTGTCAAATGTTGGACAGCAAAAGCAGTGCCACATCTCCAGCCTATTCTTCAAGCACTACCAGCTATCATCGTGTGGGAATTATGGAAAAGAAGAAACTGTCAAAAGTATGAAGAGGTGGTGACAATAAGTAGATTGATTTATCAAATATCTTCTACTTTACAATCTCTAGTTAAATTAAGGAAACCTAGTCTGTAAAATGTCCATCACAAATGGCCTGACCTGATTCAGCAACTGGAGCAATTTACTCCATCTTTAAAGGTAACAAAAGTAATCTGGGAACTCCCTAATGAAGGATGGATTAAAGTCAATACAGATGGTGCGAGTAGGGGAAATTCTGGAGGGAGTTCCATAGGTTATGTGCTAAGAGATGAGGAAGGTGATGTGATTTTTGCAATAGGAAAGAAAATACCACAGGCCACGAATAATGAAGCAGAGGCTATTGCAATCTTGGAGGCAATGAGATATTGTGTTGAACATCAATTAACACATATCATTCTACAGACAGATTCCATGTTGTTGAAGAATGTATTACAGGGAAAATGGATAGCTCCTTGGAATGTGAATAAGTATGTTGATGAGATCAAAAAATTAATGGAGAAGTGCACTGTTAGTATTTCACATATCCTGAGGGAGGGAAATAGTTTAGCGGATCACTTAGCCAACCGTGCTTTGGATATTGGAGATATTGAGGCTCATGGATTTGCACAACTTGATGCACAAGGTAGAAAGATTGTGAATTCGGACAAATTGCAATGTCCTTATTTGAGGGTGAAGACTGCCAAGTACTAGAAGGAAAGCAGATGGATTACAAAGGGATAAAAGGAATCCAATGGGAGCGAGGGGATCAAATCTGTAAAAAGGAGATTACACTACACTATTTTATTACTAATGTCATGTTTTTTTTTTTGCAGGGATATTTTGTGTAAACTTGCCTCACCAACAGACTAAACTCCGATGGGTGGTATTAGAACTATGTTCTCATTCCCAAGGAGTGAAGTCAGTGGTGAGTACAAGCTTGATAACATGGAGGAACGCCAGTGGAATAGAGGAGTACCTGCTACATATAGGTACAAAGATAGTTGTTGCACCACCAGAGATGAGACAAAAGGCTGCCAGGACCTTTGGTATTTGGCAGAGTTGGTTGACATCAGTCCTACAAATGATACAACATAACAAATATCACAACATACACAACTGGAGCAGGAGGATTCAAGGGAACTCACTAGATCAAAAGGAACAAATCCATACGGAAGAGAGCAGAGAAGAGCAGACAACATGATCCTATATAAGATATCACCATGTTCAAATTCTTTGGTAGGAGAACATGGTGATGATGTTTTTTACTAACTTTGGGTTCTTTGCAGGAAAAGGCAAAAGCATGCAAAATGAAAGAATCAAGGAACCAGTATCGATAAGAGCAAAAAGAACTCATGCGTGGAGACAATTGACTTTGGGTGACTTTTTAGACACGCTCATTTTTAGAACATTGGGAGTAGTATTCTGTACAACTACAGAATGGGTTAAAGAATGGGACTTTTCAGATTTTCACACACAATGGGAACCAAACATTGCCATTAACAAAACACTACTGGAGTCGTGTGTTCAGCAATGAAAAGCAATTGATTTTGTGTGAGTGCTCATCCAATTACATGCAGATCACATGTGAAGCCTAAACTTTACATCAGGACGAGCATTAGTGATAAGCAAACACTAGACAAAGCATATTTTGTCTTTAAAGGGACTTTTATTTTAGATGGTGACGTTACTATGGCCGCGACTAATATTCTTCAGATGGTGGCATTGGTATTTAATTTTTCTTACACTGAAGGTGAACAACATATAAGCACAAGGATAGCAACAACGCTAGAATGGGGCAAAAATGATACACTGATTCGACCATTGCAATGGCTCTCAAAGATGAAATCATCAGGGCAACATTGGCTTGAAGTACATACTGAATTTTCACTAGGCTACAAAAGAAACAAGTACTGGATAATGGATAAAGTTTCCATACAATTGACAAAGTGGAAAAAGGCTACTTTTTTGGACTCTAATTACGCATAGCTAGTTTTTATTATCAATGGTCATATTAGAACAAATGTGATATGAATATTGAGTATCATGCTCGATATTGATAATAGGTATTATGTAATCGTCAAAGTTTATTTCTTTCATTATGTTAGACCCCCTGACATTGTATTTTATTTTCTTTTATTAATAAAAAACTAGCCCTAGGCACTTGCCTAGCGGATTGCTAAAAAAAACCGTAAGAGGCGATTTTTCAAACACTCTTTCTTCTCCAAAATACTAGTAAGTGGTTTCTAACTTATTTCTTTCGTTGCTTAACTTCTTTTAACAAGATTACATCCTAGAATTTAAGGTTTTCATGGTGGAGTTGAGGATTTTACGAAAAACCTAAGAATGTTGAAATTTGGGGGATTTAGACCTCAAATTGAGGTCGGATCCCAAAACCAATTATATGTCCGGGCTCGGGGGTGAATGGGTAATAGGGTTTTGGTCTGAATTTTGAGTTTGGACCAAGTGGGCCCACAGTCAATTTTTGAATTTTTGGGAAAACTTCATGAAACCTATTTGCATGCATTGGAGTTGATTTATTTAGCGTTTATTGATATCATTAAGTAAATTGTGGCTAGATACAAGCAAGTTGGTGCTGGAAACAAGAGGTAAAGCGGTAGTTGAGGCGTGAATTATGTTCGTGGCATCGAGGTAAGTGTTTGGTCTAACCTTAGCTTGAGGGATTAGGAGTCGAGTCCTATTTGATATGTGTTATTTGATGAGTACGACGTATCGGCATGGTGACGAGTATCTATAGGTTGGTGTCAAGCATGCCCGTGAGTCTTAAATTGAAATCGTTGTGTTCTTAATAAGTACTACAAATGCCTATATTTTTTATTCTTTGTGTTGGGTAAGAATTATGATTATTCTCGTAGAAATTGCTTATGGTTGAGTATTGGTTCTAGTTGAGGTCTCTTTTGTGAAGTTAAATGTTGGAACAAGTTTGGTTATAGCTGATTCTCTTGCCGAGATGTTTTTACTTCTTACTGTTGATTCCTTTGCAGGGATATTGTTGTTCCCTTGTCGGGATTCTTTTGTGATTGGTGTTGAGTTGTATATTGGGTCGGTTTGCACGACAAAACAATACTATATGGATCGGGTTGCACGCCGCAACAATATTATATGGATCAGATTGCACGCCGCAACAATGAAAAATATTATGGATCGGGTTGCACGCCGTAACAATGTTTTATGATTTGGATCGGGGTGCATGCCGCAACAATAAAGGATAAAAGTGGATGTTGATTTGTTACTATTTCCTTATTCTTTCTTTTGCAAATTTTCAGCTGTTCTTTAAGCTTTTCTACTGAGTTACTGCTGGTAAATGATATTTCCCTATAACACTCCCCCTTCCCATCTTTAACCGCTAGTTTCCTTTTGTTATTACTTGCTATATATATATATATACTTTAACTGCACATGTTTAGTTGGTAGTCTCGTCCTAGCCTCGTCACTACTTTGCCGGGGTTAGGCTGGATGCTTACCAGCATATGGGGTCGGTTGTGCTAATACTACACTCTGCAGTGTGTGCAGATTACGGTACTGGAGCATACAGACCGTAGAGAGAGGTTGCAGCCTTCAGTCCATCAGGAGACCTGAGGTAGTCCTGCAGGCGTCCGCAGGCCTTGGCGTCCCCTTCTATCCTTATATTCTATCTTCATTTACTTCAGAGATAGATTTTATCTTTCTTTCCGGAAAATTGTTTGCAGTATTCGTAGATGGTACGTGACATTGTGACACCGGTTCTGGGTAGAGATGTACTTTGTATTTTTCATTTGGCTAAGTTACCAGATTTCGTCTTTCACATGTCTTTAATTATTATTAATATTCCACTATTGATCGCATGTTGTTTTAAACCGTTAAAAAGACTAAGAAAAAGGGTTAGTGAAATCTATAATACTCGGCTTGTCTAGCTTTCATGAGTAGGTACCATCACGACTCCCGAGGGTGGAAAATTCTGGTCGTGACATGTTGGTATAATAGCTCTAAGTTACATAGGTCTCACAATTCAAGGACAAGCTTGGTAGAGTTTGAGGGATCGGTACGGAGAAATCTGCATTTATCCCCCAGAGGCTACATAGTTAGGAAAAACTTCACATCTATTCCTTTCATGTTGTACGGTTTGGATTCTTAATACTAATTGAATTTCTACTCTTTTCTTTCGCAGACGCTGAGAACAAGCGCTTCCTCATCCACTGATCAGCAGCCCGAGCCCCTAGTGGTAGCTCCCACGAGGGGCAGAGGGCGAGGCCGAGGCCGTGATAAAGGCCGAGGTAGGGGCAGGGCTCAGCCTAGAGCAGCAGTACCAGTGGTGGAGCCTCAGGTTGAGTTTGATGATGAGGTTTCGGCTCAGGCAGTTCCAGTGGGCCCCACTCAGGTCCTAGAGGGGTTCATTTCTACCCCAGTACTCTATGATGCTTTGGTCTGTCTAGTGGGCCTTATGGAGGGTGTCATCCGGGTAGGTTTGCTTCCGGTAGTTCCAGTCATCTCTCAGGATGGAGGAGGAGCCTAGACTCCTGCTACTCGCACTCTAGAGCAGATGGTTCCCCAGTTTTAGACTCCAACAGCCCAGCCAGTTGGAGCAGTTCAGCCTGGTGTGGTAGCTCACACCGATGATAGAGCAGCTATGTCTGCCAATGCCTTGTGGAGATTGGACAGGTTCACCAAGCTCTTCACTACTACTTTCATCGGTGCATCTTTTGAGAATCCCTAGGATTATTTAGACAATTGTCATAAGGTTCTCAGGAACATGGGGATAGTGGAGACCAATGGGGTTGACTTTGCTACTTTTCGCTTATCTATATCCGCCAAGACTTGGTGGAGAGATTATTGTCTGGCTAGAACAGCCGGGTCACCAGCTTTGACTTGGTATCAATTTTCTCAGTTGTTTTTGCAGAAGTTTCTTCCTGTCACTCAGAGGAAGATATATCGGAGGTAGTTTGAGCATCTCCAGTAGGGTTCTATGACTGTTACTCAGTAGTAGACCATGTTTATTGATTTGGCCCGTCATGCTCTACTTATACTTCCCATTGAGAGAGAGTGAGGAGGTTCATTGAGGGGCTCATTCAGCCTATTCGACTTTAGATGGCTAAGGATACGGGGAGTGGGATTTCTTTTCAGGAGGCGGCCAATGTGGCCAGGAGAGTTGAGTTGGTTCTATCATAGGGAGGTGGTCAGTGGTCTGACAAGAGGCCTCGTCTCATTCAGGCAGATTCAGTGGCGCCTCGTTTAGAGGCAGGGATTCATATGGTAGAGGTCATCCTCCTAGGCCTTTTCAGTCAGTACTTCAGGTTTCTTATAGTGCTTCGGGAGGTCATGGTTCTCATATGCAGTATTCTGATCAGCATCCTTACAGTGCACAACAAGCTCCTATTAGAGGACCTCCTATTCAGAGTTATTCTCATGGTCAACTGGCCCGCCAGGGTCAGTCTCAGTTTCCTCAACCACAGCACTCAAGTGGATGCTTTGAGTGCGGTGAGTATAGTCATATTTGTAGGGCTTTTCCAAGATTAGTGGGTATTCAGTCGCAGCAGCAGGGTTCCCATGCTATGGTTCGGGCACCAGGTATTCCACCGCCCGCTCCGCCTTCTAGGGGTAGGGGTAGAGGTGCTAGAGGTGAAGGTACAGGTATTAGAGGTGGAGGTCAGGTCGCTAGAGGTGAAGGCCAACCAGCACGAGGTCGTCCCAGGACGTAGCTCAGGGTGGTGGGGCCCAGCCCCGATGTTATGCTCTTCCAGATAGGCCCGAGGCTGAGGCCTCCGATGTAGTTATCACAGGTACCGTTCTGGAATTTGTAGTAGAGATGCTTCAGTTCTTTCTGATCCGGGATCTATATACTCCAATGTGTCATCTTATTTTGCACCGTATCTAGTCATGCCTAGTGATTCTTTGAGTGTTTCTGTATATATGTCTGCACCGATGGGTGAATCTATTGTGGTAGATCATGTCCATCATTCATGTATAGTTGTGATTGGAGGTCATGAGACTCTTGAAGATTTGTTACTTTTGGACATGGTTGATTTTGATGTTATATTGGGGATGGAGTTTCATCAGCTATCTTGGACTATCATGCCAAGATTGTGACCTTAGCTTTGCCGGAGTAGCCTCATTTAGAGTGGAGAGGGACTCCTGGTCATTCTACACGTAGTGTTATCTCATATATGAAGGCTTGGCGTATGATCGAGAAGGGGTGTTTGGCCTATTTGGCCTATGTTCGTAATTCTAGTGTTGAGGTTCCTTTTATTGATTCTGTGCATATTGTTCGTGAGTTTCCTAAAGTATTTCTTTCAAACCTGCCGGGTATGCCACCCGACAGGGATATTGACTTCTGCATTTATTTGGCTCCTGGCACCTAGCCCATTTCTATCCTGCCTTATCGTATGGCCAGTTTGAGTTGAAGGAGTTAAAGGAGCAGTTGCAAGACTTGCTCGAAAAAGGCTTCACTAGACCTAGTGTCTCGCGTTGGGGTGCGCTGGTGTTGTTTGTTAAGAAGAAGGACGAATCGATGAGGATGTGTATAGATTACCGACAGTTGAACAAGGTTACTATCAAGAATAAGTATCCGTTGCCAAGGATTGATGATTTGTTTGATTAGCTTCAGGGTGCCAAGGTATTTTCGAAGATTGACTTGAGATCTGGCTATCATCAATTGAGGATTAGGGCATCCGATGTCCCTAAGATAGCTTTCCGCACTCGGTACGGGCATTATGAGTTCTTGGTGCTGTCATTCGGGTTGACAAATGCCCTAGCAGCTTTTATGGATTAGACGAACCGAGTGTTCAGGCCTTACTTGGATTCGTTCGTGATAGTCTTCATTGATGATATTTTGATTTATTCCCGCAGTCGGGAGAAGCGAGCAGCATCTGAGAGTTGTCCTCCAGATTTTGAGAGATAGTCAGTTGTATGCTAAGTTTTCGAAGTGCGAGTTTTGGTTGGGGTCGGTTGCTTTCTTGGGTCATGTTATTTCAGCAGAGGGTATTCAGGTGGACGAGCGTATCACTATGGACTTCGTTGTTGGACTCCCACTGACTCAGAGAAAGTTCGATGTAGTGTGGGTTATTATTGATAGGCTGACCAAATCAGAACATTTCATTCCTGTAGCAGTCTCATATTCTTCCGAGAGGTTAGCTGAAATCTATATCCGGGAGATTGTTCTTCTTCATGGTGTGCCCGTGTTTATCATTTTGGACCGAGGTACACAATTTACCTCACATTTCTAGAGAGCAGTTCAGCGTGAGTTGGGCACACGGGTTAAGTTGAGCACAGTATTTCATCCTCAAACGGACGGGCAATCTGAGTGTACTATTTAGATTTTAGAGGACATGCTCCGAGCTTGTGTTATTGACTTTGGAGGCTCGTGGGATCATTTTTTGCCTTTAGCGGAGTTTGCCTACAACAATAGCTACCAGTCGAGCATCCAGATGGAGGCTTTATATGGTAGGCGGTGTCGGTCGCCGGTTGGATGGTTTGAGCCGGGGAGACTCAGTTGTTGGGTACGGATCTAGTACAGGATGCCTTGGACAAGGTCGGGATCATTCAGGATGGGCTTCGTACAGCTCAGTCCAAGCAAAAGAGTTATGCCGACCGTATGGTTCGTGATGTGTCATTCATGTTCGGCGAGCGAGTGTTACTTCGGGTATCACTTATGAAAGGCATGATGAGATTTGGAAAGAAGGGAAAGCTTAGACCTAAGTTCATTGTCCCGTTTGATATTCTTGATCATGTGGGAGAGGTGGCGTACAGACTTGCATTGCGGCTGAGTTTATCAGCCGTGCATCCAGTGTTTCATGTGTTCATGCTTCGGAAGTATCACGGCCATCGATCCCACGTGTTAGATTTCAGCACTGTCCAATTGGACAAGGAATTGTCATATGAGGAAGAGCTAGTATCTATTCTAGACCGGCAAGTTCGTCAATTGAGATTGAAGAGTTTCCCTTGTGTTCGTGTTCAGTGGAGAGGTCAGCTTGCGGAGGCGTCGACCTGGGAGTCCGAGTCCAATATGCGGAGCCGTTATCCCCATCTATTCTCTGACTCAGGTACTTCCTTTTTATGTCTATTGATGACATCCAAATCCACTACTAAAAAGTAATAGACATGGTCGCATGCAATATAATTTACCCAACTATGAGTCGGGGTCGAACCCACAAAGAACAATGTGTAGGCAATTAGGCATGTAAGAGAATTATCTCTTACCGCGCAATGCCAAACACTAAGAATTTTGGTTTGAAAATATTTTATATCTAAATGCGGAAATATAAACTAACCTAGAAAACAAGTAAAATGATCAATGGCTACAAGTATGGTTGCATCGGGAATTACACTCAAGTAATGATCCAATTTATTTTATGATTTTACAAATATGAGCGAGTTTATGTTAATTAGCCACAGATAATAATTCTTAATTAGCTTCTTCCAAAGACTAACAAGACTTCCTAATTGAATTATCCCTAAAGCAATTAGAAGATTAAGCACACCCAGAATGGCTACAAGTAGTTCAATCCTATCCCTAGGTAGAATCTATAAAATGAGGGTTAACGTCTCAAGTTCTTGTTAATTAATCTTTCCCAACCCCAAATTATCTTTTCCAAAATCAATTCGGAGTTAATGGGCGAGTCCTAGGGTTAGCTAATCCCTTTGGAAATATTAAAGAACAAGAATAATTAAAATAACAATAACTCACTTCATAAAAGAATAAAAATCATTCAATACATAAGCACAACAAGGTATTTAATCCACACTTTAAATATGAGTATTTCCATAAACAAGATTCGGAAATAAATACTACACACATAAATATTCAATACAAAGCAAGGAAATGAAGAAATAAACATAATTGGGTAATAAAATATTAACCACAAGCTTCAATCTTCAAGACCCAAGTGTGTGTGCAAAACCCTAGCTTCCAAAAATGTTCTTTCTAGTTCTATGAACTAAAAATAAGCCAAAGATCCTCAAAATATCTATTTGGACGAGTATAAAAATGGTTTGGGGATAAAAAATGTGAAATTCCAGAATTGCCCACGCCTAAAGCTCGATCTTCACAATTGCGAACAAAAGTTCGCAATTCCTAACCTTGGCTAGACTGCTCATGTTCGCATTTGTGATGAGACCTTCGCATTTGCGAAGGTTGACTGTTTCAGCATTTGCGAAGCTTGACTTTTCTTGTTGACTTCGCATTTGCGACGTATTCTTCGCATTTGCGAAGACTGAATATTCCAGGTGAATTCGCATTTCCCAAGCCCTTGTCACAATTGCGACCTATCTGGGCAGTGCCCAGATTTTTCTCTCTTTTTAGCTTCTTTTGACTTGTTTTCACTTGGTTTCTTCACCATTACTTCTAAATCACATTCACCCTGTAAAATAGAAGTAAATGACATTAAATACATGATTTTATCTCTCAAACATAGCAAAAGTATAGGTTTAAAGGCAAGATAAATTGCTAAAATACCAACTTATCACACCCCCAAAGTTGAACTATTACTTGTCCTCAAGCAACGAAAACGATAAAATCTCTTCCCAAGTGGCTAAATCAACCTTATATCCTTATCACACCAAGCCAAAAAGAAAGTCTACATTAAGCACAAATGCATGACTTCGATTTGTACCAACAATTACTCCAAGGCATATGAATTATCAAGCATTTCGCATAAACTTCATTATACTTCAAGTGCTCAAACACTAATGCAAATCAAAGTAGCAATCAAGTCATGACACGAAAGCTTCAAAATTTGCCTCTCCATCACAATCAACTTTCTTTGGTCATTCCTTCCAATTGAAAATGAGATTAAATTCACAACTCAAATTTCATATGCCCTCACATTTAAGAGATGTTCCACACTCATAAACCTTAATTCAAAACAACAATGGGATATCAAATGGAAAGAATTAACTCTCTGTCAAAAAGATGCTCAAATGCATACAAGTAGTACCATAGGCTTGCCCTTCATGTATTCCTCCACTAATGTAGACAACTTGGTTCAAAATCAATTAGGACTTAAAGGGTTGTAGTTTAGGCTTTTGGTTGAGGTAGGGCACAATTTTGGTTAAAGTGACTCAAAATCTCCCCAAGCACTACAAAATTTACAATTAAAGTCCACTTCCTTCAAGTACATTTTCCATCCTTTCTTCACTTTTCATTTCACACCTAATCTTCCTTTTATTCATAACTTTCTATCACTTTATTCTATATTTTTTTTTCAACTTTTTATCACTTTTTTCTACCTTCCACCTTTTCAACAACTTCCATATCACAACTTTTCCAACTTTCACCCCCAAACTTAAGGCTTTTAGCCTATGTTTACACATTCAAAGTTCTTAGGGAGGTAGGGTGCCAAAAGCTAGATCAATTAAGAACAAAGTATTTAAGCTTGTAATATGGTTGCCAAAGAATAAGGTTAAAGGCTGAAAATGGGTTGACTAAGGAAAATATTCAAGGGTAGGAATTTTAAGGCATACTAACGGTCCAAGGAAGGCTCATATCATTTTTGAAACCAAGTTAGTCTATGATTTTGCCTTGAAGCACATTCCGGGCAAGTTATATACTACAAGTAATGCAAGAGAACTCACAAATATATCTCACCACACATGGCACATGAAACTCAAGTGGAATACAAATCCTAAGTCCAATTGAAACAAATGACTCAAAGAGGTTAAATATAGCATAAAGGAAGCTATTTAGTGAATTAAAGAGACAAAAATTGAGTTTAAAAGGTCATGACATTTTTACTTCAATCGTTTTCTTTTTTAACAACTAAAATTCATATGCTGAGGTTTAAATTATGTTGGTACCAAGCAAGCCACAACTTGGCCAATTGGCGTAAATCTCAACTCAAACCATTTATTTTTCTAATTTAACAAAAGTTAATCCTAACTACAAGACTAATTCCCTTAAGAAAGTTGTCAATCTATCCATCATCGAGAAAAGTCGACAAAAAAAAATTTACAATTATCCGGTTCAAGAAGAAAATTGGCTTCCTTGGAAAAAGAACCGTGGTATAAAGAAAACCAAGGATATCGCCACTAACACAAATCATACTAAAAATGAAAAATTAAGAAGCTAATAAATATCAAGGAACTAAACATACTACTATCAACATACTAATATAACACATGATATAGAAATATACTAATAAAAAAATGAAAAAAAACAATCACAGTACTAATCTACCATATCCACAATTATACTAAAATAACAGTTATACAAGAAGCCACCCCCAACCAAGATGCCGCATTATCCCCAATGCAACAAAACATGATAGAGTAAAAATGAAGGAAGGTGCTCCCTGAATACTACATCAACTGATCTCCTCGCTATCTGATTCAGAATCATCCTCCTCTCCTTCCTCCTGGGGCCACTCAACAGGAACCTCATCATCCTCTACAGCTCTGGTCGATGGTATCCGGTCCTGAGGCTTTAGGACCTTCCACAGCCCCTTCACACCCTTCCACATGCGAGTAAAGAATTTATCTTTTTTCTTCTCCCTTTTTACCATCTGGGTGTGTGACTTTTCCAGGTTGACATGTAAAGTGCTCAATTCACCATGCTTCTTGGCCAGCTCAGTGTACGCTTTCTCCAGTGCTTTGATGTGATCCCCCTTCTTCCTTTGATCTTCAATGTATTTCTGGAACTCTTTCTTTGAGATGTAAGCAGGTCCCTCAGATGTCTCCCCAGGTCCCTGGGGAAGACCAGCCACTAGCTCGCGAATCACTCGCATCTCCTCGCCAAGCACAGCAAAGGGTCCTGCAGCAGAGGATGACGGTTGACTACTCGGATCAACCTGAGAAGAAGAACCCAACTTTCTTTTTTTGCTCTTCACTGCGCTGCCCTATTCTCTCTTCTTCAATGGATGCAGCGGCTTTCTCGGATCTATCCAGTTGTCCCCTGGAGCCTCTTCCACCCCAGCATGCTGACACAACTTAGTAATAAGCGATGGGAATATCAATGAAGGACTGTTCTGCATCTGATACTCGCTTAGTTCATTGATGAAGAGCTCACCAACATCCAACTGAATACCATCGAGAATGTAGGCTATCATCTGAGCTCTGTGACTGGGACGTTCCATATGTTTGAAACAGGGGAGATACAGTTGCATATGATGGCGAGCCAGATCTTTGCTTCGGTAGTGAATTCTTTTGATGTAATCCCCTTTTTCTCAGCTGCCCATGGAACATCTACACCTGGGCATAATTTGGACACCAACCACTCCCCTGAAGCACAGTCTTTTGCCTTGAATGGGGCCATGTCGTGGTGTGGCAAATGATAGAATTCATTCACAGTTTCAGCCCCAAAGTGCACCATTTTCCCCCGAATTCTCATCTGGGGCTTTTTTAGCCGGATTGCTGGGAGGTTTGCATAAAATTCCCTTACCCATTGCTCGTTTGCTCGGCAAGGTTGAGGGGCAAAACAGTTCCATCCCATGTCTATTAGCCTTTGATAGAACTCTGGGAGACGTTCCTGGACATCATCCATCACTATACCGCTTTCCAGGAGCACCTTCTTTGAGATCAGGTTTTCAAAGTACCGTTCTTGACACTCCAATGACAAGAAACAGTGTTGGTCAAAGTTTTGTTCAGCTTCCCCGGAGTTGTGACTTGACGATTCTTCAGAGTTCGCGTCCATTTTCCAATTATAGTACCTGTCAACAAGTGATAAGAGTGAAAACATGGTATGGGTATGAAGAATAGTGCAAAGTGAGGCAAATATGCCAAAAGAATGATCGGACAGTCGATACTCAGACTTAGAAAAAAATTCCAGGTTTTTCAGATTTTCAAGTGTAGCCTCTCTGATATCGCAATTCCCAGAAATTATTCACAATTGCGAAGTTAGCAGAGTCGGGAAATGCGAAGAAAAACTTTTCAATTGCGAAGGCTAATGGGATCTGAGGTTTTCGCAATTGCGATCACTTTTCCCAAATGCAAAAAAATGTTCGCAATTGCGATGCTATCGTCCCCAGCTTCACTTTTCTAGAAAACAGTGCTTAAGCCCTAAAATTTTTCAATTCAAGTAATTTTTAACTGGCCTAATCATTATTCAAGCATAGATCATGCATTAAGCTTCATAGACGACCATGAATCAGAAAATGTCAATGGTTTGGCCAAGAATTTCATTTGGGCCTTTTATCGAACACATGAAAAGCACACAAACTTCACTTCCATTAGACAAGTTTTTGGGTACTCAGACTTCCCCAATTTTTTTAGCAACGAAGAAAATCGCACACTCTCAAACAAACCTCACCAAGAAATTAACATATGTTTTGAAACAATTTCGAGCAAAGAATGGACCCATTTGGATTCTAGGGTTGCAGAAAATCAAGAAAAATAAAAGTGAAAGTGAAGACGAAGAAGAAGAAGGAGTAATGATTAAGTTTTCATACCTGATTCTTTGCAATGAGGAGTGAGAATTGAAGGAGTCTACAGTGGTGAGAGTAAGGGAGATGAGTTTGAGAGCCTTACCAAATGTTTTGTCCAATTTTGGTTAAAAAATGAACGACTGACTGCTTTTGACTCTTAGACGTCGCAATTGCGACAGACCTTTCGCAATTGCGAAGGTCACTCTTTTCTGTAAAGTTCGCAATTGCAAACAAAAGCTGGGAATTGCGATGGGAAAGTTCGCAAATGCGAATAATATTTCGCAAATGCGAAGCCTGCCCCTGCATTTTCCAACAGCTACTGGTTTGGCCTCTCTGGGTCACTCCGACCTGCTCAAATCAACTCCAAAAATTCTCAAACTTGGCAGATTAGTCAAAAATAATATTATAATCTATTCTAAAAAAGAAAATTTCAAAAAACAACTAAAAATTTTGAAAAACGATGGGTTGCCTCCCACCAAGTGCCGCATTTAACGTCGTGGCACGACGCAAAACAACATTACCACTTTTCTCACCACTTGGATGATATGAACTGGGCACCTAGCTTGGAATCAAGCTTGTGACCACGAGCGATGGGGGGTGGTAAGTTGATGATCGAGCCAAGTATTAAATTCTTCATTTTTCACTTCTTGGCTTTCATGTGAGGAATGTCATTTTGCTTTCTTGTTTCCTCAAATTGTAAAATGTATGGCCTGAGTTTTTCCTCCTCGCAATCCCTCATTGACTCATGTAGTTCAATTTTCATGTCACCACACAATTCCAACGTTGAAAAATGCTTGGAATGTGACTTCAAGCCTTCACTTTGCAATTTTTCTATTTTGACATTCCCTTCTTCCCCCGAACTAGAGTAAATCTCAACCACATTTGCATTTATACTGATTGACTCTAATTCCATATTTTTCTCGGCATCATTAATACTCATGGAGTCGGTTGGCGGATGTTCAATTCTTGAATCCTCAAAGCAAAGCTCACTTTCTTCCTCAAAGTTGGACTCTTCTTGGCTTTCTTCCACACTCTCAAGTTGGTGGGCATAGTGAGCCTCAACCAATATTTGCATTTGATTTTCCAAAGTGCGGATGTGTTCATCATTGTGTGCCAAACTTTGTTTCAAGTCCTCGAGTGCAAAGTTGTGCTTCTCCTCATTTTCAAGAATGGTCTCCAACATGAGCATCATTCTCTCATTTCGAGCATTTGAGAGTTCTTCTTGGTTTTGATCAAGTGCCAAGGAAGGATTTTCACTTTCAATCTCCAAGGAAGGTCCTTGGCTTTCATTCACTTCCGAGGCTTTTTGAACCCTTAAGGCTTCGATCATTTCATCCATTTGGGAGTGCAATCTTTCAAGCGCCAAGTCATTTTGGAGACTATTCTCTAAAAGCTCCTCCAAGGAATTTTGCTCCTTGTTGCCTTTTTCAAGTAAACACTCCAACATAAGCTTGAACTCTCCATTTTGGTCATGCTCAATTTCTTCCACTTCCATGGCCCTATAATTCTCATCACAAAAAGTAGACTCATCATAGTAGGGGCTTGGGGAAGGGAAGGACAAATATGCACAATAATCCCAATGACCATTTTGGCAACCACACTTATCACAAATACTCCAACCATGGGGTTGAGATTGTGCGCACAATCCACTCCCGAGAGAATTTAAACAATTTTGCCACGAGTGTGGTCCTCCACAATAAGGACAAGGGTCATCAAAGTATGAACAACTACCATCCGACCAATTTTCATTATACGATGCCATTTTTTAAAACTAAGAAAATAAACAAGAAATAAACAAGAAAAATAGACCAAGGTAAGAAAAATAATTACACAAATATTCACAAGTTTAGACCAAAGCACTTTCACTTATCTCTCAAACAACCTAAATTACGCCAAATTGTTCCCCGGCAACGGCGCTAATTTTTATGAAGTCCAAATCCACTACTAAAAAGTAATAGACGCGGTCACATGCAATATAATTTATCCAACTATGAGTCGGGGTTGAACCCATAGAGAACAATGTGTAGGCGATTAGGCATGTAAGAGAATTATCGCTTATCGTGCAATGCCAAACACTAAGAATTTTGGTTTGAAAATATTTTATATCTAATGCGGAAATATAAACTAACCTAGAAAGCAAGTAAAATGATCAACGGCTACAAGTATGGTTGCATCGGGAATTACACTCAAGTAACGATCCAATGTATTTCATGATTTTATAAATATGAGCGAGTTTATGTTAATTAGCCACGGATAATAATTCTTAATTAGCTTCTTCCGAAGACTAACAAGACTTCCTAATTGAATTATCCCTAAAGCAATTAGAATATTAAGCACACCCGGAATGGCTACAAGTAGTTCAATCCTATCACTAGGTAGAATCTATAAAATGAGGGTTAACACCTCATGTTCTTGTTAATTAATCTTTCCCAACCCCAAATTATCTTTTCCAAAATTAATTCGGAGTTAATGGGCGAGTCCTAGGGTTAGCTAATCTCTTTGGAAACATTAAAGAACAAGAATAATTAAAATAACAATAACTCACTTCATAAAAGAATAAAAAACATTAAATACATAAACACAACAAGGTATTTGATCCACACTTTAAATTTGAGTATTTCCATAAACAAGATTCAAGTGTTGGAAATAAATACTACACACTTAAATATTCAATACAAAGCAAGAAAATGAAGAAATAAACATAAACGGGTAATAAAATCTTAATCACAAACTTTAATCTTCAAGACCCAAGTGTGTGTGCAAAACCCTAGCTTCCAAAAATGTTCTCTCTAGTTCTATGAACTGAAAATAAGCCAAAGATCCTCAAAATATATGTTTGGACGAGTATAAAAATATTTTGGGGATAAAAAATGTAAAATTCCAGAATTGCCCTGGCCTGAAGCTCGATCTTCGCAATTGCGAACAAAAGTTCGCAATTCCCAACCTTGGCTAGACTGCTCATGTTCGCATTTGCGATGAGTCCTTCGCATTTGCGAAGGTTGATTGTTTCAGTTGACTTTGCATTTGCGAAGTCCTCTTCGCATTTGTAAAGCTTGACTTTTCTTGTTGACTTCGCATTTGCGACGTATTCTTCGCATTTGCGAAGACTGAATATTCCAGGTGACTTCGCATTTCCCAAGCCCTTTTCGCAATTGCGACCTATCTGGGCAGTGCCCAGATTTTTCTCTCTTTTTAGCTTCTTTTGACTTGTTTTCACTTGGTTTCTTCACCATTACTTCTAAATCACATTCACCCTGTAAAATAGAAGTAAATGACATTAAATACATGATTTTATCACTCAAACATAGCAAAAGTATATATTTAAAGGCAAGATAAGTTGGTAAAATACCAACTTATCATCTATTCGAGGACGAACGGTTGTTTTAGAGGTGGAGAATTTGATGATCCAAAAGGTCATCACTTGCAAGTAAATTCAGTGTTCCGAGGCCTTAAAAAACTCTCTTTTTACCTTACCTCGATTTGCGTGCATGGTCCGGACTTATATCCGAAAAGCTTTTAGGTGAAAATATGAGACATAGAAATTTCTAGAATTAAAATTTAATCATGGTTTACTTTGTTCAATATTTTGAGCAAAAGGACCCGGATCTATATTCCGACGATTCCTGAAGGTCCGCAGTAAATATGATACTTGGGTGTATGCCCGAAAGTGAATTCCGATGTCTCAATCCTTTGAAATAAATTTTTGAAAGAAATTGTTTGGTGAATTATTTATGAAATAGAGAAAATAATTAATGTTGAAACCATTGGTATCGGACCCGTATTTTTATTTCCGGAGCCCTGTACAAACTTGTTAAAGTATTTAAATGATAATTGTGCAATTTGGTGAAAAATGGAGTTTGTTTGATGTGATTTGGACCTCCGGTTGATGAGTTATGAACTTTAAGTGTTCTTGATGAAAATGATAAGTTTTGAGGTTTAATTCATAGTTTTACATGTTAGATTGATGATTTGATCGCATGAGCTAGTCCGTATGATATTTTTCGACTTACGTGCATATTTGGTTTAGAGATCCGAGGGATCGGGTGAGTTTTGGATGGGCCACGGAGTAAATTTAGACTTAAAACATAGCTGTGGCAGGTTCAGAGAAGTTGCAGGCCTCTGAACCAGCCTGTGCGGTCCACACTGATTTCTTGCGACCGCGGAGGGGACTTTGCAGCACTCGATTTCTTGCAGTCCGCGGTGGAGCTCCGCGACCGCAATCTTTTTTGTATGGTCCGCGGAGAGGCACTATGAGGGATATATTTAAACGGACTTTTTAATTATTTTTTTCACTTTTCAAAACCCTAAAACGTAAGAGGCGATTTTCCAAACACTCTTTCTTCTCCAAAATACTTGTAGGTGCTTTTTAACTTATTTCTTTCGCTCCTTAACTTCTTTTAACATGATTTTATCTTAGAATCTAGTTGGGGATTTTGAGTAAAACCTAAGAATATTAAAATTTGGGGGATTTAGACCTCAAATTTAGATCGTATTCCAAAACCAATTAGATATCCGGGCTCGGGGGTGAATGAGTAATAGGGTTTTGGTCCGAATTTCGAGTTTGGACCAAGCAGACCGGGGGTCGATTTTTGACTTTTCGGGAAAACTTCATGAAATCTATTTTCATGCATTGGAGCTGATTCATTTAGCATTTATTGATCTCATTAAGTAACTTGTGGCTAAATACAAGCGAGTTGATGGTGGAAACAAGAGCTAAAGCGGCAGTTGAGGCGTGAATTGTAATCATGGCATCGAGGTAAGTGTTTGGTCTAACCTTAGCTTGAGGGATTAGGAGTCGAGTCATATTTGCTATATGTTATTTGATGAGTACGACGTATAGGCATGGTGATGAGTATCTATACATTGGTGTCAAGCATGCCCGTGAGTCTTAAATTGAAATCGTTATGTTCTTAATAAGTACTACAAATGCCTGAGTTGTTGATTCTCTATGTTGGGTAAAAATTATTATTATTCTCGTGGAAATTGCTTATGGTTGATTATTGGTTCTAGTTCAGGTCTCTTTTGTGAAGTTAAATGTTGGAACAAGTTTAGTTATAGTTGATTCCCTTGCCGGGACGTATTTACTTCTTAGTGTTGATTCCCTTGCCGGGATATTGTTGTTCTCCTATTGTTCCCTTGTTGAAATTCTTTTGTGATTGGTGTTGAATTGTATATTGGGGTTGGGATGCACGATGAAACAACATTATATGGATTGGGTTGCACGCCGTAACAGTGAAAAATGATATGGATCGGGTTGCATGCCGCTACAGTGTTTTATGATTTGGATCGAGTTGCGCACCGCAACAATAAAGGATAAAAGTAGATATTGATTTGTTACTATTTCCTTATTCTTTCTGATGCGAATTTTCAGTTGTTCTTTAAGCTTTTCTCCTAAGTTACTGCTGGTAGATGATATTTCCCCACAGCATGCCCCCTTCCCATCTTTAATGCTAGTTTCCTTTATTATTACTTGCTATATATATATATATATATATATATATATATATATATATATATATATATATGCTTTAACTGCACAGGTTTAGTTGGTAGTCTCGTCCTAGCCTCGTCACTACTTTGCCGGGGTTAGGCTCGACACTTACCAACACATGGGGTCGGTTGTGCTGATACTACACTCTGCACTGTGTGCAGATCACGGTACCGGAGCATACAAACCGTAGAGAGAGGTTGTTGCCTTCAGTCCATCAGGAGACCTGAGGCAGTCCGCAGGCCCTGGCGTCCGCTTCTATCCTTATATTCTGTTTTCATTTACTTAAGAGACAGATTGTATCTTTCTTTCCAGACAACTGTTTGTTGTATTCGTAGATGGTCCGTGACATATGACACCAGTTTTGGGTAGAGCTGTACTTTGTATTTGACTAAGTTACCAAATTTCGTCTTCCGCATGTCTTTAATTATTATTAATATTCCACTGTTGATCGCATATTGTTTTAAACTGTTAAAAAGGGTGAAAAAAAGGGTTAGTGAAATCTATAATATTCGGCTTGCCTAATTTTCACGAGTAGGTGCCATAACGACTCCCGAGGATAAAAAATTCGAGTCGTGACAAATTTATCTCTAAATAGATAATCCTTTCATAATATCAAAGCATGGCCAAGACTCACGCCAAAACTTCATATGTAGATAATACGTAGTTAGATTCAAGTTTGAACTGTATAGGTTGTTGAGATAAGACAGGATTAGATTTTTTATTTTAGTTTTATCTCTATTCAAGCTCTTCAAACGCTCTATATATATATTAAAAGCATGAATGCCCTTAGCTAAATGCCGTTCATCTTTTTACCCTTTAAAAATATATTTCATACTAGAAAAAATAATAATTAACTATTCCCTATTATTTATGAATAATCATTCAATTATTTCACTAATATTTAGTACTTAGAAATCAACTAAACTTTATGTATTGAATCTGTCTTTTCTTAGAACTATTTTTAGGTTATTCTATGTAGTGAAGTATAACCAATTATTTTTATAATTTTATTATTTTAGTAAAAAACAATTTAATCGACATAGAATAAATAGAAAACTACACATATAGTCTCGTGAACATAGAACTCCTTCTAAGTTTTTATTCTAATGTGGTCCATTAGTACTCTTTTAATTTGAATATTTCGAAGGGTATTTACAATTCACCTTCCAACAAATAACCTTAAAAAAATTAAAGGCTTAAAATATCCGTACAACTTGAAGTGTACACGTACATTTGAAATTTACTAATTAAAATATGTTATAATTTTAAATCTAAAAATACTGAAGTTTGTGTATATCTGCCACTAAGTTTACAAAAGTTTTTTTTTTTTTTACAAATATCTATAAATATTTATGAGTAAAACAAATATGTGTAGATAGGTTTACAAGTGACAGGACTATAATTTACAGTTATAATAAATAATATAAATATTTTTAAATTTTGTTGTAAACATATAAATATTAAAGCACAAACCCAATTTGATAGGTGAAACATAAACAAGATACTAAAATTGACGTACCGTAATAAATAGTAATAAATTATCATATTTCTTATAAGAAATTCAAGGTAACTATAAGTTTTTTTACTCTATCTATGCTATATTAAAAGCATAGAGTCCCTTGGCCAAATTTGCTTCACCACTTTCCCCGTTTAAACATAGAGTTTACACCAGATAAAAGTCATTTAATAGTTTTTTCTAAATCCTTCCTTATTTGAACTATGTAAAAAAAAGTCATACAATTTAGGACTTTAAAATCAATTAAACTTTTAATTTATAAATATTCTTTTCGTATTTAAAGTATGTTATCACAAACTATATTTACGAATCCTCATATTAAGACTTTGAAGTCAATTAAGATATTTATTAAAAAGAAGCTTTATCTATTGTATATTTATATTTTTCAATATTAGGAATATAATTATATTCCTTAACAAAATAATATCTTGACATACAATATTTTAGAGCACAAATTGAAGTCCAAAAAAGTCATACAAAATCTAAAAGGACTTACATAATCCGAGAGTATTCCTACTCAATCTTTTTTTAAGAACTTTTTTTTTGTACTAGAATTATGCAAATCCGAGAATATATATATATATATATATATATATATATATTTCTCTCTCTCATAACGAAATCCATAGGTTCACCTTTGGTTGGTGTAACGACCCGACTGGTCGTTTTGTATACTAGAACCCCGTTCCCTTAAATAAAACTTCCCTCACCTGTTGTAGCTAATTTATGACTTGCGGGGACGGGTAGTTCGTAAGTTGGAAGAGTTTTGAGTAAGAATATGTCCATTTGCTTCTTTAAGTTTTTCAAAAAAGCCAAGTTTGACTTCGGTCAACTTTCTTAGGAAACATACCCGGATTCGTGATTTGACAATCCTGGAGGGTCCGTGAGAAAATATGGGACCTGGGCGTATGTCTGGAATCGAATTTCGAGGTCCTTAGCCCGAGTAATGAATTTTTCTGTGAAATTATTAAATTGGAGTTTTAAAGATTTAAATAAACTAAGTAATCATTGGTTTCCTAGGTATCGGGCTCGGATTTTGATTCTGAAGCTTGGTACAAGTCCGAAATGTCATTTAAGACTTACCCATAAAATTTGGTGTCGATCCGAGTAGTTTAAGGGCATTTTGACCCGTTAGGAGAGAATTAAGAACTTGAAGTTCAATAGTTTGATTCATTTGGTTTTGGGACGTGATTTCTAGATTTAACGTGAATTTGAGTGATCTGAGGGTTTGAGTAGGTCCGCCTCGTGATTTCAGATTTGTCGGTGTGTTCGGGCGGGGCACGGGAGCCCTGAGCGTCAAACGAGCGAGGCTCGAGTGAAGTTAGAACTTGAAAAAAGGACGGAAGTTTGCTGCTTCTGTCATAACCGCATCTGCGATTCATGGACCACAGAAACGGGATCGCAAATGCGGTCAGGACACCGCAGAAGCGGCCAAGGCAGCCCAGGAGAAAAATCGCCTAAGCGGTTCCGCATAAGCGATACTTCGACCGCAGAAGCGGTCTAGTCATCTTGGGCCAGAACTGCAGAAGCGGCCCATTTCCGCAGAAGCGGACTCCGCAGAAGCGGAAAGCCCACCGCAGAAGCAAAAACAACTGGGCAGAGGAGTTCATTTAATTCGAACCCAAAGCCATTTCTATCATTTCTCATTCTACAGTTAGGCGATTTGGGTGCTTCCAAGAGAGGGTTTCCGCATAGCTTGGTAAGGTAAGTAATTTCCCTTCATCCTTAGCTTAAATACATGTGTATTAGGTAGATTAAACACTAAAAATTGAGCAAAAATCAAGGGTTAGAGCTAGACCTAGGGTTTTAATGAAACTAACATTTAATCATGTAATTTGTCATATAATGAACTAGAAATCATATATTTGAGATCCTTAAGTGATAGAGAACAACTTCCTTCGAAAAATCTCGAAATCCGGGCACGTGGGCCCGGGGTCGGAATTTAGGAAACTTGTGGGAAAGGTTGAAAAATCACTTAAATAGTTAGAATTCAACCTTGTAAGCCTTTATTGACTAGTTCTTACTTTATTTTAATTATTTTGTGCTCGGTCGGCTACGAATTGAGGGTTTGGGCTTGTTCTTGATAGTGGAAGTGCGCTTCAGAGCGAGGTGAGTCTCCTTTCTAACATTCTAAGAGGGAATTGTCCTCATAGGATTATAAATGAGTAATTGTTGCTAAATGCGAGGGCTTCGTACGTACTAGGTGACGAGAGTCCGTGCGTAGCTACTATAATGTCAATTGTTTGGGTAGTTTAGGACCCACATCATGCCAAATTGGGGAATATCTATTATCTCTATTGCCAATATGATCATTTATGATTTGCTAGAGACTTGAGGGAATGAAAAGTGAACATATGAGCTTGTTGAGCCTTGGTAGAAGTTTCCTTGTATATAAATGAGCCTTGTGTGCATTCTTGATATTTTTTTTCTTGATAATTATGGATCGGGCCGATCGCCTCGGTGTGAATAGTTGCATCTATGGTTCGGGCTGTTCGACCCTCGGCAGTACATAATTTATTTTCTATTGGAGCGGGTCGTCGACCTCAGCATGATTGCGCTTGATATATATGCTTAAGTTTAAACATGACATGATTACTTTTTAAGTATGAAAAGGGGAAAATGGTTATTAAATTATGGTCAAGAACATGAATATGACTTTCCTTTTAAACTTGTGTTATTAGAGATCCTTCATGATGTATATCTCACATTATTATTATATTATCTTGACCTTAGTAAGTATCAAGTCGACCTCTCGTCTCTACTTTTTCGAGATTAGACGGGATATTTACTGGGTACATGTTGTTTATGTACTCATGCAATGCTTTTGTACTTAAATTTACAGGATTTGAGGTAGGTGGATCTGGACATCATTCTGGTGTGCATCAGTGAGCACGCTTGGGACTTCTACGGTGAGCTGCTTCTCTTTCATGCCGATCCGCAGCTGAAGAAGTCCTTCCTTGTACTTTTATTTCTATCTATCCTGATTCAGACAGTAGGATAGTATATTATTCTTTTGTGTATATTCTACTAGTCACCCGTAGCTTGTGACACCAGGTTCTGGCACACACAGTAGTAGACATATATTTTTTGGGTTGTATTGTTATTTTGATACATTACGATCTTTACTGGTCTTACATTTAATTCGAAAAATCTATTATAATTGTCTTTGGTTAAAGTAAAAATGAGAATTTAATCACATTTCCGCATCGGCTGGCCTGACAGTAGTGTCGGGTGCCATCATGACCTATTATGGAAAATGGGTTGTGACAACATGGTATTAGAGCACTAGGTGCACGTAGGTCTCATAAGTTATGGGCAAACCTAATAGAGTCTTGTAGATCGGTATGGAGACATCTATATTTATCTTCGAGAGGCTATAGGGTATTAGGAAAGACTACTCTTTATTCGTTTCCATCGTGCAGTTGTCAGCGTACTAAATTCCTCTTCTATTCTCTCACAGATGGTGAGGAACCGTACCACCGACGTTCCGGACCTGGGAGGAGCTTCTCCCCTCGTTGCCAGAGGCCGAGGTAGAGGCCGGGGGAGGGCACCGGCCCGTGGTAGGGGACGAGG
Organism: Nicotiana glauca; assembly: GCA_026770625.1. Taxonomy (NCBI): domain Eukaryota; kingdom Viridiplantae; phylum Streptophyta; class Magnoliopsida; order Solanales; family Solanaceae; genus Nicotiana; species Nicotiana glauca. Next base: position 166,252 of record MU783397.1, read on the forward strand.
GCGTCCCAGAGATATTCTAGTTGCACCACCAGCAGATCCTGCGAGGGATCCCATTATTGAGGAGCAGGGAGAGGTGCCCGCAGCTGTGCCTACTCCGGTGGACTTCATGACAGCACCAGGATTTCAGGAGGTCATGGGCCGCATGCTTCAGTTCATGGATACTATGACTCAGGCTGGTTTATTTCCAGCAGATCCAACTACCTCACAGGCAGGAGGGGGAGCACAGACCCCTACCGCACAGGACCCCAGGTCATACAGCTGCAGTTTATCATACTCTGGGTGCACTACCCACGGAGGGGGTTCAACCACTTGCTGCAGCGGCACCCCAGCCCAGGCCAGTTGTGGACGGCGATCCGCATAAGTTATTGGACAGATGGACCAGGTTGCACCCTCTAGTCTTCGGGGGTGAGCATCATAAGGATGCCCAGGATTTCATTGACATGTGCAGGGATAGACTGCACAACATGAGGATATTGGAGTCACATGGAGTCGACTTCACTACTTTTCAGCTGGAGGGCAGGGCCCGTAGATGGTGGTAGTCTTATGCACTTAGCAGGCCAGCAGGCGTTCCTCCCCTCACTTGGGGTCAGTTCACTAAGTTATTCCTTGATCGGTACATTCCACCCTCTGAGAGGGAAGAGCTGCATCATCAGTTTGAGCATATAGAGCAGGGTCAGATGTCAGTGACCGATTATGAGGCGAGGTTCTCTGAGTGTTCTTGCCATGCACTTATGATACTTCCCACGGAGGTAGAGAGAGTACGGAGGTTCGTTGCGGGGTTACACCCTACTATCCGGTCAGGTATGGCCCGAGAGGTAGAGATGGGCACTAGGTATCAGTTAGTACTTGAGATTGCTCTCAGGATTGAGGGTTACCGTCTGAGGGGTAGAGAGCATATGCAACAGGATAAGAGGGCCAGATTCTCAGGAAAGTTCAGAGGCGCCCCAGCTAGGGGCAAAGGTCACTTTGGGAGGGGTCAACCCAGTGGGCCCACAGTTTCAGCACCACCACCTGCTCGGGGTGCTCTAGCGCGCTCCTATTTCAGCGCCATTCCAAAGAGTTCCTATCGCCCGCCAGCTATTCAGGGTTCATCCAGTGGGTATCCACGTCCTCTGGACTCTTCCAGATCTTATTTCAGTCTATGCTAGAGAGTTCATACCGCCCACCGGCTATTCAGGCTTCTTCTAGTGGATCTTCTGGTATTTAGAGTCAGCCATCCGGACAGCAGGTCGTCGCACCATGTTGTTTTGAGTGCGGGGACACGGGCCACATGAGGAGATACTGCCCCAGGCTTAGGGGCAAGGCAGTACAGGAGGGGCAGTAGCTCATGACTCCACCACCAGCGGCCCAGCCACCTAGAGGTAGAGGGCAGGCTGGTAGAGGCCATCCCAGGGGTGGAGGCCAGACAGGGAGAGGTCAGCCAGCTACTACTCAATCAGGTGGAGGCCAGACAGCCGGTGCTCCAGCTAGATTTTATGCTCTTCCAACCAGGCCAGATGTATTGGCCTCAGATGCCATTATCATAGGTATTATTTCCGTCAGTAGTAGAGATGCATCGGTATTATTTGATCTAGGGCCTACTTATTCATATGTATCATTCCTGTTTGCTTGTTTCTTGGCTATTTCTCCTGAGCCTTTGGGTGTTCCTGTCCATATGTCCACTCCTGTGGGCGATTCCACGGTTGTGGATCGGGTCTACCGGTCTTCTGTGGTTACTTTCTATGGTTACGAGACTAGAGCAGATCTCATGTTGCTTGACATGATCGATTTTGAGGTCATCCTGGGCATGGATTGGCTATCTCCATATCATCCATCCTTGATTGCCATGCCAAGACTATTTCACTAGCGATGCTAGGGTTGCCGAGGTTGGAGTGGAAGGGTTCCATGGTTGATACGCCTAGCAAGGTTATTTCTTTCTTGAAGGCTCAGCGCATGGTTGGGAAAGGGTGCTTGGCTTATTTAGCTTATGTTCGAAACACCACCGCAGAGTCCCCGACGATTGATTTAGTGCCAGTAGTCTGAGAGTTCACCGATGTTTTTCCTTCTAATCTTCCTGGCATGCCTCCAGATCGTGATATTTATTTCTATATTGATTTGGCCCGAGGCACTCAGCCTATATCTATCCCGTCGTACCGTATGGCTCCCAAGGAGCTGAAGGAACAGTTGGAGGAGTTGTTAGCAAAAGGGTTTGTTAGGCCCAGTGTATCGCCTTAGGGTGCACCAATGCTATTTGTGAAGAAGAAGGATGGGACTATGCGGATGTGCATTGATTACCGCCAGTTGAACAAAGTCACCATCAAGAACAAGTATCCATTGCCCCGTATTGATGATTTGTTTGACCAGCTTCAGGGTGCTAGGGTGTTCTCTAAGATTGACTTGAGGTCAGGGTATCATCAGCTGAAGATTGGGGATTCAGATGTTCCGAAGACTGCATTCAGGACTAGATATGGCCACTACGAGTTTCTGTTGATGTCATTTGGCTTGACTAATGCTCCAGCGGCATTTATGGATTTGATGAACAGGGTGTTCAAGCCTTATATTTATTCATTTGTTATCGTCTTCATTGACGACATCTTGATATACTCACGTAGCCTGAGGGAGCACGAGCAGCATTTGAGAGTAGCAGCTTTATGCTAAGTTCTCCAAGTGTGAGTTTTGGCTGGAGTCAGTGTCATTCTTTGGGCATGTAGTGTCAGGGGAGGGTATTAAAGTGGATCCCAAGAAGAATGAGGCAGTTCAGAGTTGGCCACATCCTACTTCAGTGACCGAGATCAGGAGTTTCCTGGGGTTGGCAGGTTACTACCGGCGATTTGTGCAGGGCTTTTCATCTATTGCATCACCTCTGACCAGATTGACTCAAAAGGGTACCCCATTCTGTTGGTCCGATGATTGTGAGGAGAGCTTCCAGAAGCTTAAGACGGCTTTGATTACGGCACCAGTTCTTGTATTGCCTTCCGGTTCAGGAATGTATACAGTATATTACGACGCTTCTTGCGCTGGCTTGGGATGTGTATTGATGCAGGAGAGGCGAGTTATTGCATATGCTTCATGCCAGCTTAAGGTCCATGAGAATAATTACCTTGTGCACGACCTAGAGTTGGCGGCGATTATTCATGCTCTCAAGATATGGAGGCATTATTTGTACGGTGTGTCATGTGAGGTTTACACCGACCATCGCAGCTTGCAGCACTTGTTCAAGCAGAGGGATCTCAACTTAAGTAAGCACAGGTGGCTCAAATTACTAAAGGATTATGACATTACCATTCTTTATCATCCGGGTAAGGCGAATGTGGTCGCGGATGCCTTGAGTAGAAAGGCGGAGAGTATGGATAGCTTGGAATTCATTCCCGCAGAGATGAGACCATTAGCTTTGGACATCCAGTCCTTAGCTAACAGACTTGTGAGATTGGACATTTTGGAGCCCACCCATGTTCTAGGATATGTGGTTGCTAATTCTTTGTTGTTGGGGAAGATTAAGGCCCGACAGTTCGATGATCCATATTTGGCAGTTCTCACAGAGATGGTACTTCAGGGAGGTGCCAAGGAGATTTCTATTGGCGAGGATGGTGTGTTATGGCTTCAGGGTCGTGTATGTGGTCCTAATGTTGATGGCTTGAGGGAGAGGATTCTAGAGGAGGCCCACAGTTTGAGGTACTCCATTCATCCGGGTGCCACAAAGATGTATCGTGACTTTAGGTAGCATTACTGGTAGCGGAGGATGAAGAAGGACATCGTGGAGTATATAGCTAGATGTTTGAATTTCCAGCAACTCAAATATGAGCACTAGAGGCCAGATGGCCTACTTCAGCAGATGCTTGTTCCGGAATGGAAGTGGTAGTGCATCACCATGGATTTCGTGATTGGGTTGCCGCGGACTTTGCGGAAGGTTGATTCGGTTTTGGTTATTATGGATAGGTTGACCAAGTCGGCCCATTTCATTCCAGTGGCGACTACTTATACAACGGAGAGATATGCTCAGATTTACATTTGGGAGATAGTTAGGTTGCACGGTGTGCCGGTTTCCATCAAATCAGACAGAGGCCCTCAGTTCACTTCCCATTTCTGGAGAGTTGTTCAGAGTGAATTGGGGACCCGTGTAGAGCTTAGCACGACATTCCATCCCCAGACCGACGGGCAATCGGAGCGGACAATTCATATTTTAGAGGATATGCTCAGAGCATGTGTGATCGACTTTGGAGGGCAATGGGATCAGTTCTTGCCCTTAGCGGAGTTTTCATACAATAAAAGCTATCAGTCCAGCATATAGATGGCCCCGTATGAGGCATTATATGGTCGGCTATGTCGTTCTCTTATCGGGTGGTTTGAGACGGGTGAGGCTAAGTTACTTGGTACCGATTTGGTACAGGATGCCTTGGATAAGGTAAAGTTGATTCAGGAGAGGCTCCACACAGTTCAGTCCAGACAGAACAGTTACGCGGATCAGAAGGCACGTGATGTATCATTCATGATTGGCGAGAAGGTTCTCTTAAAAGTCTCGCCAATGAAGGGCATTATGAGGTTCGGGAAGAAAGGCAAGCTAAGCCCAAGGTTTATTGGTCCCTTTGAGGTGTTGAGGCGAGTTGGAGAGGTTTCCTATGAGCTTGCTTTACCTCCCAGTTTATCGGGAGTTCATCCAGTCTTTCATGTATCGATGCTTCGGAAGTATCATGCCGACCTATCACATGTGTTGGACTTCAGTACCATTCAGTTAGATGAGAGATTGGGCTACGAGGAGGATCCAGTTGCCATTATTGATAGACAGGATCGCCAGTTGAGGTCCAAGAGGATTTCTGCGGTGAGGGTCCAGTGGAGGGGCCAATCGGTTGAGGAGGCAACCTGGGAGTCCGAGGAGGACATGCGGAGAAGATATCCGCACTTATTCAGCAGTCCAGGTACATTTCTATGTCCGTTCGAGGACAAACGTTTGTATAAGAGGTGGAGAATGTAACGACCTGACTGGTCGTTTTGCGTACTAGAACCCCATTCCCTTAAATAAAACTTCCCGCACTTGTTGTAGATAATTTATGACTTGCGGGGACGGGTGGTTCGGAAGTTGGAAGAGCTTTGAGTAAGAATATGTCCATTTGCTTCTTTAAGTTTTTCAAAAAGGACAAGTTTGACTTCGGTCAACTTTCTTGGGAAACGGACCCGTATTAATGATTTGACGATCCCGAAGGGTCCGTGGGAAAATATGGGACCTGGGCGTATGTCCGAAATTGAATTCCGAGGTCCCTAGCCCGAGTAATGAATTTTTCTGTGAAATTGTTAAATTTGAGTTTAAAAGATTTAAATAAACTAAGTAATCATTGGTTTCCTAGGTATCGAGATCGGATTTTGATTCTGAAGCTTGGTACAGGTCCGAAATATCATTTAAGACTTACCCGTAAAATTTGGTGTCGGTCCGAGTAGTTAAAGGGCATTTTGACCCATTAAGAGAGAATTAAGAACTTGAAGTTCAATAGTTTGATTCATTTGATTTTGGGACGTGATTTCTAGATTTAACGTGAATTTGAGTGATCCGAGGGTTCGAGTAGGTCCGCCTCGTGATTTCAGACTTGTCGGTGTATTCGGGCGGGGCACAGGAGCCCTGAGCGTCAAATGAGCGAGGCTCGAGTGAAGTTAGAACTTGGAAAAAGGACTGAAGTTTGCTACTTCTGTCATAACCGCATCTGCGGTTCATGGGCCGCAGAAGCGGGACCGCAGATGCGTTCAGGACACCGCAGAAACGGCCAAGGCAGCCCAGGGGAAAAATCACAGAAGCGGTCCTGGAACTGCAGAAGCGGTTCCGCATAGGCGGCACTTCGACCTCAGAAGCGGTCTAGCCATCTTGGGCCAGAACCACAGAAGTGGCCTATTTCCGCAGAAGCGGACTCCGCAGAAGCGGAAAGCACACCGCAGAAGCGGAAATAGCTGGGCATAGGGGTTCATTTAATTCAAACCCAAAGCCATTTTTCTCATTTCTTATTCTACACTTAGGCGATTTGGGTGCTTCCAAGAGAGGGCTTGGTACGGTAAGTAATTTCCCTTCATCCTTAGCTTAAATACATGTGTATTAGGTAGATTAAACAATAAAAATTGAGCAAAAATCAAGGGTTAGAGCTAGACCTAGGGTTTTACTAAAGCTAAGATTTAATCATGTAATTTGCCATGTAATGAACTAGAAATTATATATTTGTGATCCTTAAGTGATAGAGAACAACTTACTTCGCAAAATCTCGGAATCCGGGCACGTGGGCCCGGGGTTGGAATTTAGGAAACTTGTGGGAAAGGTTGAAAAATTACTTAAATAGTTAGAATTCAACCTTGTAAGCCTTTATCGACTAGTTCTTACTTTATTTTAATTAGTTTGTGCTCGTTCGGCTACGAATTGAGGGTTTGGTCTTCTTCTTGATATTGGAAGTGCGCTTCGGAGCGAGGTGAGTCTCCTTTCTAACCTTGTAAGAGGGAATTTTCCTCATAGGATTATAAATGAGAAATTGTTGCTAAATGCGGCGGCTACGTACGTACTAGGTGACGAGAGTCCGTGCGTAGCTACTATAATATCAATTATTTGGGTAGTTTAGGACCCACATCATGCCAAATTGGGGAATATCTATTATCTCTATTGCCAATATGATCATTTATGATTTGCTAGAGATTTGAGGGAATGAAAAGTGAACATATGAGCTTGTTGAGCCTTGGTAGGAGTTTCCTTGTATATAAATGAGCCTTGTGTGCATTCTTAATATTTTTTTTCTTGATAATTATGGATCGGGCCGGTCGCCTCGGTGTGAATAGATGCATCTATGGTTCGTGCCGTTCGACCCTCGGTATTGCACAATTTATTTTCTGTTGGAGCGGGCCGTTGACCTCGGCATGATTGCGCATGATATATATGCTTAAGTTTAAACGTGACATGATTACTTGTTAAGTTGAAAAAGGGAAAACGGTTATTAAATTATGGTCAAGAACATGAATATGACTTTTCTTTTAAACTTGTGTTATTGGAGATCCTTCATGCTGTATATCTCACATTATTATTATATTATCTTGACCTTAGTAAGTAACAAGTCGACCTCTCGTCTCTACTTCTTCGAGATTAAACGGGATACTTACTAGGTACATGTTGTTTATGTACTCATACTACACTTTTGTACTTAAATATACAGGATTTGAGGTAGGTGGATCTGGACATCATTCTGGTGCGCATCAGTGAGCACACTTGGGATTTCTACGGTGAGCTGCTTCTCTTTCATGCCGATCCGTAGCCGAAGAAGTCCTTCCTTGTACTTTTGTTTCTTTCTATCCTGATTCAGACAGTAGGATACTATATTATTCTTTTGTGTATATTCTATTAGTTGCCCCTAGCTTGTGACACCAGGTTCTGGCACACACAGTAGTAGACATATATTTTTGGGTTGTATTGTTATTTTGATACATTATGTTCTTTACTGGTCTTACCTTTAATTCGAAAAATCTATTATAATTGTCTTTGGTTAAAGTAAAAATGAGAATTTAATCACATTTCCGCATCGGCTGGTCTGAAAGTGGTGTCGGGCGCCATCATGACCTATTATGGAAAATGGATCGTGACAGTTGGATAAAATTGTAAATACAAATACAGTTTAATTTTTACAAAACCTTAAATTTCCATATGGAAAAAAATGAAAAAGAAAAAAAAAATAAGTTGAAACTCCTTCAATAATTATATCCCTAACAAAGAGCGATTGTCATTGGTTTAAAAAGGGAAAAGAAATTGGTAAATATTCCTATTAAGGAAAGTCAAAATTGTCGTAGGTTCAAAAGGAAAAAAAGAATAAGAGACATGTAATACATTTATCAAATATATTTATAGAAAACAACTTCTTAAATTAGGATTTATCTGCTGAAGTCATTAAAGATGAATGATAAATTTTGAATTTAAGTGATGAAATTATAAAACTAGAACAAATTTTTAATTGAATACATTGACGAATTGTTGAGAACTTCTATGAAGCAGTTTCTTCTTTTATTGAGTTAAGTACATAGGATCAACATATATCATTTTCAGGAATATAAACTTTTATGTTATAGTTTAGACACAATATTTCAAAATAATATCTATATGACTTTTTAGAATTCTTTTATCCCTATAGATAGTATACACGCGGTAAGAATAGTATGTATATATACAACAACAACATACTTAGTAAAATCTCACTAGTGGGGTCTGGAAAGAGTAGACTGTACGCAGATCTTACCCCTACCCCGAGAAGGACAGAGAGGTTATTTTCAGGAGACTCGGCTCAATAGGAGAGGCAATAATATCAGAAAAGAAACAAGAGAAAAGACATGTAACAACAAAAGATATCAGAAAGAACATAACCACAACAAATAAGTGAAAGGACAATAACACAAAACTATGCAAAACAACAATGTAAATACAACAAAGATCGCTAACAAACCTAAACGAAACTCTAACAGACTACCCGGTAAAAAGAGGAAAGAACTCTCGACTACCCCCTAGCCTACCACCCTAATGTTCGACCTCCACGTATTCCTAACAAGAGCCATGTCCTCGGAAATCTGAAGTCGCGGCATGTCCTACCTGATCACCTCGCCCCAATACTTCTTAGGCCGCCCTCTGCCTCTTCTCGTATTTTTCAAAGTCAACCGCTCACACCTCATAACCAGTGCATCTAGGCTTCTCCTCCGTACGTATCTGAACCATCTGAGTCGCGCTTCCCGCATCTTGTCATCTACGGGTGCTACACCCACCCTCTCCCGAATAATTTCATTCTGAATCTTATCCAGCCTATCAACATCCTCATTTCTGCTACTCTCATCTTTTGGATATATATATATATATATATATATATATATATATATATATATATATATATATATATATATATATATATATATATATATATATATATTGAAGACTTTTTTCTTCAATGGAATATACGACTGAATTGTCTTCAAATAGAAAATTCTTTCATGGTATCAAAGCATAGCCAAAACTTACGCTAAAACTTCATTCGCGGATAATGCATAGTTTGAAACTTTGAATTCAAGTTTGAATTGTACAGGTTGTTAAGATAAGATAGACTAGATACTATTACTATTTTACCTCAAAACTAAAAAGCTTCAAACTCTAACTATTATTCAACTTGTATATATTAAGGAGTCTTCTCTTCAATGGAATATACGATTGATTTATATTAAACTACATATCACGGCGCAAAATTTCAACCAACGGAAATTTTGATGGTGCCTAATACCACTTACTAGGCAAGCTATTACACAATAGAAAAATATGAAAGTACTGCAATAAATGACTAACGGTAGGATAATAACATTGCGTAAAAGTAATTCGGAGATAAACATAATAAGTCTAAAACCAACACCTAACATAAATCATCCCAAGACGTGGAGTCACCAGTACATAAGCTACTAGAGTTTACTAAATACATTATTTTGAAGGAAACACAACACTGTCCGAAAAATAAAAATAGTACAATGGTAATAAGAAGATGACTCAAGGCCTGCGAACAGAATGTATCTCTACCTCGAATCACCTATTTGGTATCCGCTAAGCACCTCTCGGAACGCCATTGGTACCAAAACCTAGATCTGCACAGTGTAGAGTGTAGTATGAGAACAACCGACCTAATGTACTCAGTAAGTGTCGAGCCTAACCCTGACAAGGTGGTGACAAGTCTAAGGCATGGCACCTACAAAAACTTGTGTATATAATTCAAGAAGTAATGAAATAACAGATAGAGTAACAAATATAACAATGGAATAATGACAGGTGAAAGAGATAACAATGCACAAGTAAATGGGCATAAAACAGAAAGATAAAGTAAAGTGCCACTGATTAAGCCTCTTTCAAAAGTAATTAACGAAGCCACAAAGTCAAGTCCACATTCTAAATATTTAAATAAGGTGCAATGAAATCAACGAAATTATTGGCATCACTCTTAGTGCTTTTACTCTCATCCTCACATCATAATATAAAAACAAGCATGGAAGAACCCTTCATTCAATATATAAATAAGGCACAAAAACACCCTTCGTGCATAATCACTCTTCCTCCCAAGCATGGCAACATCCTTCGTGTATTTCACTCTTCCTCACAAGCACGAAAATATCTTACGTGCATTTTACTCTTCCTTACCAAGCAGTCACATACAACACATTAACAAGCATAGTACTTTAACACAACTCTTCATATGAGAATCTTTCAAAAACTAGTACCAACAACTATTCAACAATTCAATGATCTCAACATCTAATATTTCGATAATCTTAAACATAAGAAATAACATGGATACGAGAAATTAAAAATTATACAATCTATCTAAAGTATGGAAGACATAATGCACAAATAACTTAGCACATATAAGGATAGTTCTACCTGCATGTTTATCCACGGCCAAGAATATACACCTGCCACCTTGCATGTAAGCCCCCAACACATAGATCACACAACAAATAGACTCAATTCTATCCTATTTCCCACAAATCAAGATTAATCAAGACCTACAAATTGATTTTTTCTTTAGAACAAACCTCCAAACCATTCGTATCTAGTCTATAATTGCTCAAACAAGTCAAAAAAGGCTTAAAAACTATCAACAAGTGAAAAAAAGTTCAATATTTAACACAATTAAGAATGTCAATCCGGGCCACGTGGACAAAATCCAAAATTATGACCAAATTTTGATTACCCATTCACCCCCGAGCCCGAATATGTGATTTGTTTCAAAATCCGACCTTAATTTGAGGTCCATATCTTAATTTTATTAAATTGATATATTCTTCCCAAAATCTCCAATTTCTACTTTAAAATTCTTAGATTTGATGATGAAAATCATGAAAAAGTAATAAACATTGAATGAAAATAAGTTAAGATCACTAACCTATGAATTTGGGAAGAAATTTCTCTCCAAAATCTCCTCTATGGAGTCTAGTTCTCAAAAATAGTATAAAATGAGTTAAATCACAAAATTCCCACATTTTACCTAGCTGCATATATCGCAACTGCAAATATCACGATTATGAACTCTTATTCGCACTTGCGATGCTCGCAAGAGCGAATCACTGTTCGCAAAAGTGAATAGTGTATGAGCCACTCCATTACCTTCGCACTTGCGAAGGTTCATCCCTTCGCATTTTCAAAGCTGCTCAAACAATGCCTATGTAGACAATAAATTACGTCGAGAAAATAAAAGTAAGACCGAAAATACCGCAACAATCGTAATATTTTATTTCGAATATTTTGAGTGTACAATCTCTATAAATCCTATGATTCTTCTTTTCAACAGTAAATAAATTCAAGGGCCTTTGAGCTTGATCTTGAATATGTAGTTGTCGCCACGAACGATGATCTTGTTCTTGAGCTTTAGCTTGATTGATTGAACTTGACCTTGATTTGTTCTTCGTTCTTGATCTTGAACTTGATTTGTTCTTCGTTCTTGAGCTTGAACCTTATTTTTTGTTCGTTCTTGAGCTTCAACTTGATTGCTTGAAGTTTGAAACTTGTAGAGAAATTTGCGGAGTTTGATCCACGAGCTCTCTCTTGCTTTTTGTTGTAACTTCTGGTGTCTTTTCTGAGTTAGGAAGACCCCTATTTATATATGTGGAAGGGAGGAGTCATGATAAGAACAAACTCTTTTCAACCAATCAAATTGAAGTGTGACATGGCCACATTTGATTGGCCATAACATGTCACTTGCACATGTGGCGCGATTTTATTGGCTGTTTAATTTGACTTGGCATGCCTTATCATTTTGACATGTGGCACGATCCTATTGGATCATATGTTTGACTTGGTGAGCCACGTCATTTTATACGTGGCACCAACCTGGACCTCTAGGAAGATGACATCTTGGGCCTAATGAAGTGGGCTCATCACTTTAGCCCAATTAAATGGACTGGCCTAATAGATTAAGACTTATTTATTTAATCCATATGTATTGGACTTATATAATTAGTTCAATTATATTAGCCCATAGTATTTATTTGGACCAATATATCTTGAATTTAAAATATAATCCAAATTATTTTATGAATTTAATTTCAATAAAATTCATATGCCTAACAAAGCCCCATACTTCAAGATTTGTCGAGGTATAAATTTTTAACGACTAGACTTGAAGTATTTAATGAAGACAACAGCCCAAGCATCCTGGATGTTATAAAACGCAAAGCTTTAAAGCTTCGGTAGAAATTCAATCCCTATGGGATTTCCTTTTTCTACTTAACATAGAACTTCTATAATTACACATATTCCCATGCGTCACGAAGCATTGCATATGATTCTAATTAAGCTAGGATACCCAATTCTTTTGGATTACAAGACTTAATGCTCCCACATCGACAAAGTCACTTAATTTGTTGCCTTGAGAAATCTATAAATAGCCACATTCTCATGTGTTTTGTGCATCAATCAGGTATCGGCATCTTCAAGCTGCTCTTGAATTCGTTTCTTTAACGAAAGGAAAGTGCTAGTACTTGAGGTAATTTCTTTTCTCTTCTTTTGCGTATTCTTTGCTTGCTTTTTTTCTTTGTCCTTTAGTTTTTTTAGGTCAAGAGAGAAAGATGTATTCTTGTTCAATATGATGATCCACGCATGAAGAAGGCAGTCTTAGGGTGTGAGGGGATGGATACTCATCCCTGCCCAAATATCGGAGAGATTACTTTCATGGCCCGACTATCGGAGAGATTACTCCTAATGTGGCCCGACTATCGGAGAGATTCCTCTCAAAATGGCCCAACTATCGGAGAGATTACTCTCAATATGGCCAGACTATGAGATTACTCTCAAAATGGCCCGACTATCGGAGAGATTACTCTCAATGTGGCCCAATTATCGGAGAGATTACTTTCAAAATGGCCCAACTACCGGAGAGATAACTCTCAATGTGGCCCAACTATCTACGAGACCAACTTAAGGTGCAAAGGGACTCATATGTCCACCTTAAGATTGGAAAGTTATATTTCCTTTTAAGGACAAACCCACGAAGAGGTCAACTTAAGGTGCAAAGGGACTTATATGTCCACCTTAAGATTAGAAAGTTATAAAGCTTCAACTCGAAGACGACATCGACTTGAACACTTGGAAAACTTTGAAGATTTAGCGGAATCTGTAGACTTCAACTCGAAGATTCGGAGGGCTTAAACAATTCAATTTTAAGATCGGCAAATTTGAAGACTGAAACTTAAAGACCGAAAGACTTGAAGACTTCAACTTGAAGGGCTTAAATATTTCAATTTTAAGACCGGCGAATTTGAAGACTGAAACTTGAAAACCGACGAACTTGAAGACTTTAACCTTGAGACTTGGAGGGCTTAAATATCTCAACTTGAAGATCGGCGAATTTGAAGACTGAAACTTGAAGACCGATGAACTTGAAGACTTCAACTTTGAGACTTGGAGGACTTAAATATTTCAACTTAAAGATCGGCGAATTTGAAGAATGAAACTTGAAGACCGACGAACTTGAAGACTTCAACTTTGAGACTTGGAGGGCTTAAATATTTCAACTTGAAGATCGGCGAATTTGAAGACGTCAACTTGAAGACTTCAACTTTGAGACTTGGAGGGCTTAAATATTTCAAATTGAAGATTGGCGAATTTGAAGACTTCAACTTGAAGACCGACGGAGTTGAAGATTTCAACTTGGAGACTTCAACTTGAATACCGACGGACTTGAAGACTTAAACTTGGAGACTTCGAGGGCTTAAATATTTCAGCTGCTCTTTTACTTTACATTGTCTAACTTTTATCTTAGTCGCATAATTTTCAGCTTTACGCGCTTGTAATAAAAGATTCATATCTTGCCGTGGGAGAGTCCAAATAATGAACCGTTTGATTTCTCAAAAATTAGACTTCAATATCTAAAATATATCCAAAACTTATAATCAAAGACCTTCAAAATCTCCTCGGATAATATTTTGAAACCAACTCTAGATTTCACCACGTTGAAAATTTTAAATTTGCATAGTCTCACAAAAAAAAATCATATCTTGGCGTAGAAATATTGAAATTTCAAACCGCTTGATTTCATAAACACTAGACTTCAAAATCTAGAACATATCCAAAATTCTCAACCAAACAACTTTAGAATCGTCCCAGATAATATTTTGAAATTAACTTTATATTGCACCACGCTATCAATTCCAGATTTGCGTAGTCTCACCAAAAAATTCATATTTTGGTGTAAAAATATCAAAATTGCAAACCGTTTGATTTCAAGAAAACTGCACTTCAAAATCTAAAAAATATCCAAAATGATCAATCAAACTACTTCAAAATCGTCCCAGATTATATTTTGAAATAAACTTTATATTGCACCATGCTATCAATTCCAGATTTGCACGACTTCACCAAAACATTTGCATCTTGGTATGGAAGCCTCGAGATTAAAAGATGCCTTACTTACCATCAATCGAAATTTAAGATCTATATTCTCACAAATATATTGGGTTCAAGTCTCAATGAATTTGAAACGTTGTGCCAAACAATCTTTTCCTTATACTTGTGCTTCCTTTTAACGCCTCTCTTCTCTTACCTTTTTTTTAAGGCAGAGGGCGGACTTGGAGACCAACAAGCTTGAAGGTTTGGAGAACCTGAAGATATAGAGAATCACTGGACTTCATTTCAAATACTTGACATCCTCCAAAAATTGGCCCGTTGAATATTTCAATTTACCGTGGAGGGTTGCCCCCTTTAAATCAAATGAGATCAAAATTCAACAGGAGGATGGCGTTTCAGCTTGATTTTACATTCCTCCATACTTCACTCGGACAGCAATTGAGGCAATATGTATCTTTTGAACCTATGCGACTGAACATAGAATGAAACTCTAAGCTGCATACGTACCTCGGTGAAGAGGATCAAGTCATACCGTAGTTCAAAATAGGTAGATTTTTTTCTTCTTCTTCTTTTTTTTACGTCCTAATTTTTGCCTAGGCTTCCTCTTTCGAGATTTTCAACCTAGCGAACTCTTTTTTTTGGGTCGTACACAGTTTAGATTCATGCGGGCCAGGAGTGTAGCAACATGTAGTTTAGGCTCATGCGTCAAGGAGTGTCATGACTTGCAATTTAGGCTCGTACGTCGAGGAGCATTGTAACTTCAAGGATAATACTTCTTTAAAAACTTGCCATTGATAGGCCTGATTCTCATGCCATCTACATCAACCAGCTTGTAATCCCCACTTGAGTAAGCTTCTTGTACGATATATGGACCATCCCAAATTGAAGTGAACTTCCCTACAGGTTTATGGGAAGTAATTATGGGTCTTCATACGGCAAGGACTTGATCTCCTACTTGAAAGGATCTCAGGAGAACTCTTTTATTGAAGGTGCAAGATAATCGAGCTTGATAACATTCAAGACTCTATTAAGCTTCCAACCTCTTCTCATCAAGAGCCTCTATCTCTGCTAACCGAAGTCGAGCATTTTCTTCATCTGTGATCCTTTCTTGAATAGCCAGTCGTAACGAAGATATTTAACGCTCAAGTGGCAAGACGACTTCGACTCCATAAACGAGTGAATAAGGAGTCAGCTGTGTTGGCCTACGGTAAGTTGTCCTATATGCCCATAAATCTTCTTCCATACGGTCATTCCAATCTTGTTTGGATTTGTAGACGACTTTCTTTAACAAGTTGCATAGAGTCGTATTGAATGCCTCAGCTATACCATTGGCGGCAGTATTGTAAATCGAAGAGTTACGTTTCTTGAAGCCAAAGAGATCACAAATCTTGTTCATCAGCCTATTATCGAATGGTTTTTCATTATCCGTTATTATGTAACGAGGAATGCCAAAGCAATAAATAATATTTACTCGGATGAAACTTGCAATATTTTCCTTCTTTACTTCCTTAAGAGCAACAGCCTCAGCCCATTTTGAGAAGTAGTCAGTTGCAGCCAAGATGTATAGGTGCCCACCATAGGACTTTGGTAGTGGTTCAACAATATCCAATCCCCAAGCGTCAAATGTCCATGATGCAATAGTCGGGTGCAACACTTCAGGAGGTTGATGAATAAAATTTGCATAGAATTGACAAGCCTTGCATCTTCGATCATAGTCCAAGCAATCTTTTACCATTGTTGGCCAATAGTATCCCATCCTTTTTATATGAAAGTGAAACTTTGGTCCAGACTGGTGTGACCCACATACCCCAGAATGCGCTTCTTGCAAAGATTGGAGTGATTCATCTTCCCCTAAGCATCGCAAGAGTACTCCCTCGAATGATCTTTTGTATAGGGTATCTTTGTAGTAAAGGAAGTGAGGTGCACGACCACGGATTTCAGTTCTTCTCCGCAGATTTTCTGGAAGTATCCCATAGCACAAGTAGTCGATAATGGGTTGTCTCCATTCTTCTTTCTCGACTTTAGAAATAGCAACAAGATGCTTGAGTTCATTTTCTTCATCTTTAGCCTCATTTGGCAGCGGTACTAACCATTTTTGGCAGACAGTAACTTGCGCTTGATCAGGCAGGGTTAAAGATGAAGCTAGGGCAGCTAAAGCATCCGCCTTCTTATTTTCTTTCCTTGGCATATGCTGAATAGTCACATCACCGAGCCACCCCATTAAATTTTTAGCGTAATCATGATATGGGCATAGTTCAGGCTTCTTGACCTCGTAACTACCTAAAAGTTGATTGACCACTAACAGAGAGTCACCAAAAACTTGCAATTGCAACCGCTTCATTTCGAGCCCAAGTATTAGTGCTTGATACTCAGAAACGTTGTTAGAGCAGAGTTGAGTCAACGTAAAAGAGTAGGGCAGAACTTCACCTTAATAGGTGACAAATACTATACCAGCACCAGCACCAACTCCTTCGCGATGTGCAGCACCATCAATGTACATCTTCCAGGGAGGCTGAACTTTGATGATCATGGTGTCCTCATCAGGTAGTTTGTGAATTAGCTCCCAATCATCAGGTATAGGGTGATATGCCAAGAAGTCCGCTAACGCTTGTCCTTTTATAGCCTTTTGAGGGATGTACACGATTTCAAATTGTTGAAACTAGAGGTACCGCCTTGCTGGTCGATCACTAAGGACATGTTTTGACATCACGAACTTGATGGGATTTGCTCTAAAAACCAAAAGAACGACATGAGCTTGAAAGTAGTGGTTCAACTTTTGAATTGAGAAGACTAGCGCCAAACATAACTTTTCAATTGGTGAATAATTCAGCTCATTTGGTATCATTATCCTGCTTAAGTAGTAAAGGGAGTTTTCTTTCCCTTCACTATTTTCTTGGGCCAACATCGCTCAAACAGACCTTTCTTATGCTAAAATGTATAGTATTAGCGGCTTTCCAAGTATATGGGTTGCCAGGCTTCATCAAGTAGGATTTAATGCTCTCAAAGGCATTGCTACATGCTTGGTCCCATTTGAAAGGGACACCTTTCTTCATAAGGTGACTGAATGGTTGGCACCTCCTAGCTAGTTTTGAGATGAATCTCCTAAGGTATGCTAGCTTTCCTTGCAGACTTTTCAATTCATGAATACTCCGAGGTTCAGGCATTTTCAAGACTGCACCTATTTTGGATTGATCAATTTCAATCACTAGATGTCGAATAATGGAGCCAAGGATGTAAGGCCCCGTGAAATCCCTACTCAAAAACCCGAATTTCGTGGTGATTGAAAGGCTTAGCGATTCCTTGGAGATTCTTGCCAAGTCCCTTGCTAGGTTCATACCCGCTCTAGTTCGATATGCTTTTAATTTTGTTATCCCACCACTTATCATTATCGACGACATTGACTCATTCGATGCGGTGGTAAGTTTCTCTGTCTATCTTTCTTCTTCCTCCGATTGCTGGGATGGTCTGGCAACTGTATATGGGATGGCTACCCTCGCCATGAATGATCACCTCTTAGTGATTCCACTCAAACTTCACTGCGTGATGTAGTGTTGATGCCACGGCCCCAGTAGCATGAATCCATGGCCGTCCCAACAATAAATTGTAAGATGTCGGCACGTCTATCACTTAAAAGTCAACATCAAACAAAGTAGGCCTTATTTGCAAACATAAGCTAATCTCCCGAATGGTTGACCTTTGAGAACTATCGAAAGCTTTAACGTTGATGGCCCCGTCCTTGATTTTATGCAACCCCTTTCCAATGTCCTGAGTGTTACCAATGGACAGATGTTGAGACTGGACCCCCTATCGACCAATATTCTGGTGATAAAATAATCTTCATACTGCACGGTGATGTGCAATGCCTTGTGTAAGGCCCTATAAAATCCCAACGCGAAAACCCGAATCCCGTGGTGCCAAGTTAGGAGCATGTGTTAGCAATTCATAAAGGTGCGGACCTTTTTGGATTGAATAATGCATTAAAAAGTCAAGAATAAGTTTCCAGAAAAATGCAAGAAATGCGGTCCAGAATGCGGTCGCATAATCGAAATGCGGACCGCATATCTGTCGCAGAGTGAGGCAAAATGTTGGTTAAAATTGAAGTTAGTTATGCGGTCGAAATGCGGTCTCATAATCAAAATGCGGACCGTATAGTCGTCGCATATTTTTCTTTGAATTTTGCAAGGGTCAGTTCTGCGGTGCACTTTGCGACCGCAGAACATGAATACGGACCGCATTCTTACCGCAGACTGAGTCAAAATGTTCAGTTTTTGGGGAAGCATTTTGCGGTCCATTATGCGGACCGCATGTTAACTCTGCAATCGCATATTTGACTCGGGGCTCCATTTTTCTAAATTTTTACCCGACTTCCATATCGATATATCCGGTGTTATAGCTCATTTTAAGCATTCTTCTGAGCGTTTCTAGAGAGAGAGAGAGGGTTCTTAGAGAGGGAAAGTCTCCCCATCAAATTACTCCATAAGATTGGGCTAAATCCTTGAAGAAAATCAAGTGAAGACCCCTAGACCTTCATCTCAAGAGATCGAAGTGCTAAGAGTTCCGAAAAATTGTAAAAGAGTTAGGAAAAGCTTTATTGAGGTATGTATGGCTAAAACCCCCTTTTTATTGGAAATTGAGCTCTGTTGTCATTTACGAAAGTATGGTAAGAGTTGAATTGGCTAGTGTATTGATTGTTACCATGCATTAATTGATTCGCATATATCTATACATATTCTTGAAGGATGTGCCCCAATGTGAATAATGTACCAATCTTGATAATTAGATAATGATGAAAAGAACAGTTATGTGTTGAAATACTTGGGCTATAAGCCAACATTGAAACAAAGAATTAT